>CAEFZX010021835.1:0-33703 GCA_903066825.1 Alfaro cultratus
ATTAGCGATTAGGTAATGCATTCAGCAAGTACTTTTACTTTTAATACTTAAGTATTTTTTAAAGCTAGTACTTTTTTACTTTTACCCAAGTAAAAATATTAATGTGGTACTTTTACTTTTACTAGAGTACATTTTTGTCTGTGTATTTGTACTTTTACTTAAGTACATTTTTTGAGTACTTTATACAACACTGACACTACTCATACACCTTGAACGTTTGCACACTTTGTGACATTGCAACCACAGATCTCAGTGTGTTTTATTGTGATTTTATGTAATAAACTAATTCAAGCCAGAAAACATGTATGCATTCCTTCCCCCCATATACGTGTATTGCAGTCACCTAACAAGTGGATGCCTTTTGTTTGTTATTCAAAGAATAAAGGCAGCTGTTCAGTAAAGGTCTCATGTTTGTAAGTGATATTTGCACCCATTAAACAAAAACTGAAGTAGAATGGTGACTACAAATCTAACAAGACATGGCAGCCAAACTAGACCAGGGATCTGCAACAGAAGATTAGCAATATTTTATGTGTTGTTGTTTTTTTTTTCCTGTATGGCATAAATTCTGCATTAAATTTCAACCACAAGATGATGGAAGAATAAAATATCAGTGATATTTATTATGTTTTTCTCATCGTTGTGTTCGAAACTAAGTGTTTTTTGAGTAGATCTTTTTCCATAAACAACATCCCATAGAACAAAATGTGTCAATCTGATTTTTGTAATTGTTTTATGATTTTTAAACCAAAAAACATAAATAAAATTGTGGATCTCTAAATATGACCACAAATTTCCTATAACATGTATTTATTATAAAATGTTAAGCTGTCTTTTCACAAAATGTTATGTAACATTTGTGGCAGTAAAGTTTAATTTAGCTAGACAGAAGGCAAAAACTGCTCTTTGTTTTCTAAAGAGCAACGCCACCTATTACAATGTCATTTTATATTAGGCCTCTCTTAAGCTATCAAGGAAAGAAATGTAACATTTATTCCTCCTTTGTACAACTCTACCATTTGTTGTGGTCCCCCATTTCTTTTAAGTTCTTCTTCTCTCCCTGTGTGACATCATTCTCCCTTCCTCCTTCTTTAGCTATTTGTTCCTTTAACCTCACACACAAGGACAACCAGCGCACAAATGCAACTACATGCCTTCCTCAATGATGAAGCATCATATAAAAAGGCCAACCTGTCAGGCAAGCAGCATGTCAGATGGCACTGCAGATACTGATGAGGGAAACATGTACTTGTGGTAAAGCAGACAAATGATTATGGTGTGATGATGAAGGGGGAGGAGATAATGACTCTGTCAAAGGACAGAGGCTGCAAAGTTCTGGTTTTCCACCCCATAGTGGCCTTTCGCTGCATTTTCCATTTTCTTTTAATCTGTGTTTTTCTTACTTCTAGCACAGTGAGAAAATCAGCATGTATCCAACTCTACAGCTCATGGAAACATATCAAATTTTGCATTCCAGTCATTTAAAGTGTTTATCTAAGCTGATAGATAAACAAGTTATTAATTTAGTTAGTAAGTCAGTCAATCATGCAGTCATGTGAGGGATCCCATTAGACAACAAAGCCTGGGTTTTATCTGGCAGGCAGTAACAGAACTATTTAGCACACATCTCATATGCATAGGAGTATTTTGACTGGCAACCTTGTTCAGAATAAACCAATATTCAGATACTGTTTGCATGAGATGCACATTGAATCTTCAATTTGTAATCCCTAATAAAGTCTTAAACCCACATTAAGTCCTCTTACACTAGACTTTGCTCCTTTTTAAGCCCTTAATCACATCCACATCCCCAAGAAAACAGCATTTTATGGTTTCTCTTGCACCCAAGGATGTGTATTCTTATATGAAGCTTTTTATTCTGCACTCAAATTCCTAGAGCCTGGGGGATGTGACATAAAGCAACAGTGTCTGTTGCAATATGCCCACAAAACCTGCAAGACATCATATTGTGATTAACTGTGCAAATATATAAGGAGGGCACTCAAGACTGGCATTTTGTATCTTAGAACCTTCTTCAGCATAAGGTCCAAGAAAGATTAATATCAGATTATTACTGAGATGTAAACATGTCCTTTAAAAGTCAGTCACTAGAATAAACTTTAAAGTGTGCAAATGTCTTTCCACCTTTAAATTTATCATCAGTAATTTAGTGATCTCCATCTCTGCTAATGTCAAACTTTGATGAAGACTTTTCAAGACAAGAAATATTTGCTACTGTTGCTGAGAGATCACAAACCTTTTTTCAGATCATTAGGATCTGAAACCAGAGATGTAAAATTAAATTATTTGGTGACTTAAATTGGACAATTTTAAACTTTTTTAAAGCCTTTTCCAGTGACCAGGTCAGAAAATTAAAAACATATTTTTCCAATGACAAAACAACATATCTAAGTACTACATTATTGAACATGTAACACTGTTCAGTTAGGAAGTGGCTACTAAGTGAAGAAGATTCAAAGTCTTTCATTTTCGTCAAAGTAAACTGTAAGAATGAATTCAGAGGAAGCACTGAGTTTTAAGAAGCTATAGAAAATATTTTTTGACATGTCTATTGAGACAGACAGAGAGAGAAAATAAAAACAAAATTGAAAAGAGTAAAGAGCAGCCTAATTATGTAACAGTCTCCATTGCATACTTAGGCATTTGGAATTAAGAATGTTGGATTCATAATGTTAAATTGTTAGGATACTTCTCAGGAAACCAGTTGTGTTCAATATGTTTGTTGATATAATCTAACTTAGAAACAACTGTCTGGGAATTTAATCTCAATGTTCTACGAGTGCACCAAAAGGGTAATATAATTAAGAGCAGAATTAATCAAAAAATTTATCAATGGCATCAGTTTTAGTTTAACACATCAAGAATGGAGAGGTAAGTAAATTGTCAACAGTTCTGTTATGTGCAGCTGTCAGAAATGGTGTGTGGAGGTGGTGAGGAGGACGCTTGATACCCAGATAAAGAAGAATAATGATGTTTTTAATGATGAATAGTCCAAAATGTCCACAACACAGGCAGCACTTCTGAGCGGAAGCCTAGGCTCAACGCAGGTAGCAACTGGTATTCGAATGGACTGAGACAACTAACTACAAGACGTACTTCAGACAAGGACCCAACGAGAAACAAAGAACTGAGGTGGGGTAAAATACACAAGGAGGCAATCAGGGAACGAGACACACCTGGAAGTAATCAAGGGGGAGACAGGACAACACGGAGACTCAGAGACACAGAAACTCGAAATAAATACACAGAAAAACACGGAACATGACAGCAGCATGACATTAGATAATATCATGGCTGCAACACCTGACTTCAATGTTTTCCATAGTAGCGGTTCAAATGCGTGGTGTTTACGTTATGTGATAGCCTTTAGAGGCCAAAGTAGTTTTCTATTTTACTCATCCAAAATATCCCTTGCAGCCAGACTTATAGAGTAGTAAGGCAGAGGCAGAGCATTATTATTTTATGAGATTTTGTCTTCATATGCAATTGAAACAAAAGGCAAATACTCAATAGTGTAATGGGTGTATAATAAAGTTTCTTCTTCTGCCTTCAGCAGTTCAAGACCCTTCATAAAATTCTATTGCTTGTCAAATGTCCAATAAATTGAAAGTACCAGTGCTCTTAAATTGCAAAGCAATGCAGCTTCTAGTCTGAACAAAATATCTACAATAATTATTTGCATAGTTTATTTGCAGTTACAGTTAAACTGTGTTATGTGATGTCACAGTCCACAGTATAGTCGCTAAGAGCACTGGAATAAGCTTGCTTTTGCAATAAAACAGTTGTTTCAGTACCATGGACCCCATTGCATGTTGTAAAAACCCCTTTTAAATTCTGGTTCATGTAGACGTGATTGCGTCACATAATTTCTGTGCTTCACCAGCTGCACATTCATGCTGCAAATCCCTCGTTCCACCCAGTCCCACAAGTGTTCAGATCTTAGTGACTGGGAGACATGTGAAATTCACACGATACCCAGCATTTGTTTTTCTGTCATTTCACATAATTTTCCCAGGGGGTTGCAAACAGAGATGGGTAGCTGTGGCCACAGAAGAACGAACATGGTCTGTGACAATACAGAGACAACATCTGACTGATGTCCCACACTGTGACAAAAAATAATCATCTACACTGTTACTCAATCAGTCTGGACTGGTGACATGAGGCAAGTTTTAGAAATAGTTACAACATTCTGGCTGGCACCAACAATTCTACCACAGTTCTTCTGATGTTTGATATTAACACTGTCTGATGCTCTTCAAGCATAGACACATCATATAATGTGATGACTGAATACACAATGGCAAAAACAAGCAAAAGGAATAAGATTATGGAAAATTTCTGATTCTCCATCTACACAGGTTCCTGTTCTTTACTTATAGGTTGGTGTGTATGTGATGAGGCTTGACATCAAACAAAATACACACAATGAATTATAGAGCAATTCTTATATCCAGCAGTTTGTCAGATGTGTGATGAAATTTGTACACGCTTTATCTTGATATTCTCTTTGCTCAGAGGTCATTTCTGATTCAGTTTTTGTTTTGTTTTTTTCTTTCAAACTTCAGGGCTGAGCTGGAAGAGCTGGAAATTACCAATAATTTAATGAACAAGACATCACAGTATTTGATTATTTGATTTTGATAATTGTGGTGTATAGCTCTTGTTAAAACATGCTTTGCAAAAAAAGATTTGCGAAAAAGTATTTCTATCCAATGAAAAGGGACATAGACAAGAAAAAAAATTATATTCCTCCAGTATACCTAGTTTTCTGTTTCCAATCCCCTTGGTAATGTTTCTTTGCTTTAAATAAATTGTCTATTCACTTATTTGAACTGACCAGTGTTTTTCCTGTCTTTTCATCTGAAAAGAACTTATATGAAAATCAAGCTAATTTGAAGATTATGTCCCTTAGTGGACTTCAATTTCACATTTATAAATATGAATACACTGCACTTTCAAAAAAGCTGAAGAGATTAGTGTAAAGTATGTTGCGTTGAGAACCTTCAAAGTGTGCTGATTGATGTGTTTAGAGAAGTGGGCTGCTTTCTGCCTTTAAAGTATTCTCTAAAGAGACCCGAAATCCTCAAAACCAGATAGTTTGGAATAAAATTACCAAGAATAATCCTGCACTTCTGCTCTCATTTCATGCTGATGTGCAACTTTTCTTTTTAAGACCACCAGAGATTTTCCCCTACTCTATCTGTTGCTCAATTTCAGACTAAAGCAAGCTGCAAGTGCAAAAAAGTAACAACACAACCTCTGACTTTAAATATTCACTTTTTCTACATCAAACTAACAACTTTAGCTTTTTCTGAACTTTTAAATTTATTGTAAACAGAAAAATTCTTCCTTGATTCAGAAACAGAGCTTGCTGTAGTAGAGGGAGGAGACCTTCACACTGCACCCAAGTCACACAAATGCATGTGGGGCTTCACTATATGAATTCGGTTTTCATTATCCCGCTGTAATAAATGCGGTGTGGATCCTGGGAGGCCATGACAGCAAAAAATAAATCTGATACATGAATAAACGATGTCCCCCGGGAAGGTAGTCTCCTCCTTTGTGAGGAAGATTGACTTCTCCAAGATGGGACACATCAGCCACAAGCAACGGAAACAGAAATAGAAATAGCAGACAGAAAGGCGTTAGCTCAGACTTTTTCTTCAGCTCTGCGACCAGTCTCAGAGCTGCATATAATAATGTTACATATTCTATGCAGTGTGACTGCAAGCCATCAAATTCTCCAACAGGTCAGCAGTTTTATAATTTTCACACTGAGAATGCAATTAAACTTTGACACAAACCTTAGTCACTGTTCTGAACCTCAATTTTCCCCCATAGTGTTCGGCGTAACAAAATCTTTTGTGATTCCTGTGCAACATAATGTCATCATTCACACCTCTTTCACTTGAAATGTACTACTGAATTACGGTTTCATACCACTTTTGCACAAACATTGTGACTGCAGTATTTTGCAGGGTGTGTATGGCACTTACAACAAGCTTAAAAAAATAGACTTGCTTACTTGCATGTTTATTTTCTTCTCACAATTCTAACAGAGAGTGTGGAAATTAACTTTTCCAATCAATGTGACAGATTTTCTACCTAATTTAATGGTGACAATTTCATATAAACTATTTGGCGGACATATTATAGCTACTGCTTGCAAAGCTGGGAATTCACTATACATCTGTGATAACATATCTGTTTTACAGTTTGTAGTTATAAACCAGAACATCAACTTCTGACAAACAGGTCAATGTTTTAATTCTAAAAGAACACTGAAGGTTGGTGGCCAAATATGTTCTGAGCATTTGCTCATTTTTCTTTTTTTCTCCATATGACTCTTTTTGTTAGTACAACTAATCCTAAATTAAATATGGCCAGACAGTTAATTTAATCCAGTATTGATGTCTATCAAAACCCAAACATAAAAAAATGCTACTTGTGAAACAAAGTAAACATGTTTTTTAGAGGCCTTTAAATCAAAAGCAAATTTTCATCACAATTATACTCATTCTCTATTCATATCATTGACAAATGTTAGGAGATTTTTCTTTTTTTTTTCCATAACCTGGTTGCATGGTCAACACTCCAACACATTTTTATTTAACCTTACTGTACATTCTGTACCTTATATTTATGTTTATTTCTAATCCTTCTGTGTATCTGCATTTTTTCATTTGCCTGTCATTTTGCTGCTGGTTCATCTGAATTTCCTCACTGAGAGGCAATAATGGATAATTCTATGCATTTCTAATATAATGAATTTTGATTCATGCTTAAGCATTTAGACTTCTTTGGTTCAAATCTTTGAGGCTCAATCAGAACTTTTGCAAGGCAGACTGCCTTTCAAAAGTCCTACAAATCTCTTGGATTGTAAAGGCTCTCTTGTCCTCTTTAGCTGACCTGACCCCATATATTTTCTATCTAATTTAATGTTGGACTTTATTTACCTGTAATGAAATAGTATAATCTTCCTTATCTTTAACTTTCTTGGAGTTACCTGAAATTTTTAGGTCTGCACTGACTGGCATTTGTAACTGCTGAGATTTCCATTTTGGTGTATTTCTCAACAAAAAACCTGATGTTCATGTGGCCAGCACAACGTTCATCTGTGGTTTCATCAGACCATAACACATTCTCCCAGAAGGTTTAAGATGATTTTAGCCAGCCTATTTTCAATAAAAATAAATAGATCCTTCAGTATTGCTGTCTGCTTCTTGACAGCCTCTGCAACCATTTTCTCTCTTTTTATTTGTTTTGGAAAAACCTGCAGGCATGGTAATGTCACCGTTGTCCACTGTTTTGATAAATGTTTTTATGGCACTAGTAATATTTGTTGTGAATAATTTTTCTTCTCTTTAATAACTTATAATTTTGTGCAGTGAGATCTTTTTGGAGCCTCTGTAAATGCTCTGGAAATTATGATTTGAGCAAATATATGCAAATTGTAAATATGCAGATCCTATAATTTTGTGCACTTTATTTCTGTTTATCCAGATTCACCTAATTACTGATGGACGTGTAGAATAAAGAAAGCTCTTAAACGACAATGAAGAAGGCAAAAAAATCTCAAAATCAAATAAAAAAACAATGTAATTTTGGTATCACATATTCAGGACTTGAATTCTCCATGATTCATTGACCTATACTTTCTACCAGAAAATCCTGAAGGAAAAAGTTTGGTTACCTTTTTTCCCTAATAAATATAAATATATTATAAATTGGACTTTCCATTAACTAAGGTTATCTTTGTGTGATATAAAATTTTATTTGATAATCTGAAGTAATAAGTTGCGTCAAAAAAGCAAAAACAGAAGAAATCTGTAAGGGAGAAATACTTCATATTTCTGTTATGAAAGTAACCAAGTTACACATCAGCTAATAATACACCCCAGGCCCTAAAATACCCTCTAAGCTCTGGAACATACTGTGTATGTTTTGCAATTGCACCCAAGTTTTGTTTCCATCTTTTATATTCATCCTATTGTGGAACAGGAATGTAAAAAAAATAAAAAATAAAAAAATAAAAACAATTACCACAACATTTGTGTTGAGTGTAACATTCTGTCCACTTGCTGCTTTCAACAGTAAAGTGCAGGAGGTCTTTGGGGCTGGTGGTACATTGCTGCCTAGTAACAAGACAAACTGGCAATTTTCCACATCTGGGAAGAAACGGATTGTTACACCCTGACACCCTCATGCCTCTACCTATAATGCTAAGAGACAGGATGATAACACCATAATTGCAAAAAAAATAAAAAAAATAGTGCTATAGTAAGACTCAGTGAGTATTTTGGAAGGAAAAAAAATCATTAAGCCCCAAATCTGTCAGGGGAGAGAAAAAAAAACAAAACAAAAACATTTACTGTACAAATCTGTTTATGCCACTGAGGTGAATCTCGCTGAAAGCTATTAGCTCGACCACTGAAATCAACCTTCTGCAACCCCCAATCTGGCGTTACAGCAGATGGGTGGAGGTCTGTGATCTGTTGAGGCAATTTTGTGCATGGCTGCCATGGCCTGTCCTGGTGTGACATCTCCTGCTGCTAGCCGTGCTGTACCCTGACCTTCACACTGGGCTGGCATGCAGCTGTCTGGCTGAGAGATGCAAACACACACTCGCACCCCAGGCTTTAACACCGACATACACAAAACACACTTGCCATCCCTAGGGAAGAGCATAAAGTTTAGTTTTAGCTTGCAGATAGGGTTGAGTGGTATGTGCTATTGTGCTGGCCAGCAACATCAGTGATCTAGCTGGCAGACAAATGACCAGCGTGCTCAGTTGAACAAAAATGTCAAATGTCCAAAATTTGAGCTTAGTTGGTTACAGATGAGTGACAGGGAATGGAAAATAGTCAAAGTGCTGTGAAGAGTTTTTTTGCCCCCTTACAGACTTCTTGTTTATTTCTATTTTGTCACACTTAAATGTGACAGGTTTTCACACACAATGGAGCATCAGACAAAGACAACCTCAAAAATTTGTTTTTGTCGTGATGTGTGTTTGTTGATGTACCCAAAAGCATCAGTCTTGAGATGTCAAGAAGTGTTGAAGATTTAATGAAAAAAATAAAGAACAAAAAAAATCACAAGAAACTAATTAAGTCAGAGAAGAACAAAACTATGAATCCAAGGGAGCAGGGAGAAAACAACAGCATAAAGCAGGAGGAACCGGTGTATAAGTACCTGGAGAGAGAATGCTGGAATAATGGACCTGGGCTGATTAGCTAACTGATTGCAGGTGTGAGGGGAGGCAGCGAGGAGAGGGAGAGAAAGAGAGAAAGTGGCACAGGGGTCAAGGCAAGTGCACAAGGGATGAGGAAATTAATCTAACAGTAAAGCAAATCTAATCATAGGAAACAATTAAACTAGAGTAACTAAGAATGACCAGACAAAAAATAAACATAAACTAGAATCACTAGAACTGAACTAAAAGAACAGGAACTAGACTGATCTGATCAACTAACTGAATAATAATGAAACTTGAATCAAATCAAACTCCAAGAAATCTCAAAACAATCCTAGATCCTAACAGTTTTCAAGTGTTTTATTTATTATATTAAAAACAATCAATTGTTGATTTGAACTGCACAGTTCATTTACCTTAAATAGCAATCACTGCACTCAAGGATTAACTGTGATTAAAAACATTTTTTGGAAAGTTGACATGCCAGACAAGACAGTTATTAAATCACTTAATATTGACATGAAGTAGGCTAACTATTTACTGTCAGACTTGCAGACTGGTGGAAAAATATTCTGCGGACTTACAGAACAAAAGTGGAAGTGTTGGTTCCATTGCATCTGGTAAAAACTCAAACTGCCAGGTGGTGTTGTAACAGTTGGGAACTGCTTTGCTTTGGTGTTTCAAGAGCTGGACAACTTCCCTTAACCAATGGAACCAGTCTGCCTATTAGAAATGACCTTGACCTTGACCCCAGGCACTCACACAGGAAGGGACAGATGTTATCCAAACCAACCTGTCCCTGTGAAGAAGTAATTGCTGCCTTAATTATGAATTAACTATGATTAACCACATTTTTAGGAAAGCTCAGTCACACCCAGGCTTGAATACATTTTGATGTGTAGAATTGAGAAAAAAGATAAAATTAAGCTTAAAGAGCTCAAACGCAACATATTATTTCCCAATTTGAAGGAACTTATTAACAGATGAAAAACAAAATCTTTGGCATTTACTTGTGTGGAAAGGAGTGCAGGGTTTTTAGATTCTAATGAGTTTTATCTGCCACTGGAGAAAACAGTGGTGAATTTTTTCAGAAGTTGCCAACCTTCAAAATTTACTGCAAGAAGACATCAATGACCAAAGATGACACAAAAGAATCCAGAACAGCATCTACGTAGCTGTAGTCAACACTGGCTTGTTGACGTCCGTAAAATGTCAATGATTCAACAATATGAACGAGAGAGGGCAAAAATGGAGAGCCTTAAGGCCAAAACCATTACTGACTCACATTGGCTAAAAAACACATCTCAGTGATAACTATAAATTTTTATTCAGAATTTGATTGTTTAGGAAGATGTACATTCTGTTACATTTGGTGTAAAAATAACAGTATTTCATAAAAAGAACATGGTGATGGTAGTGCGGCTGTCTGGAGCTACTTTGCCGCTTTAGGATGTTGATAATTTACTGCAATTGATGCAACCATAAATTGTTAAAGAGAACACCCAGTCATGAGTTGGTGACCTTAAGCTGAGGTTCATCAATGCAACAGAAAATGTTCAAAAATGCATCATGAAGTCTGCCACTGAATGGGCAGAAAAAACAGAAGGATTTAAATGGTCTTGTTAAACTCTGGACCTAATTGCTATAAAGATGATGAGACAAGACCTGAAACAGGCAATTCAGTGACCCAGCTCAATTTAAATAGCTTTTTTACATTGCTTTGTAAAATCATCATTTGAATAATCATCATTCCAAAACTGCCTTTATGTTTTTCCTTGTGTTATCTTTGTCTAACATTAAAATGTATTTGATGACCTGAAAACTTTAAATGTGACCAGAAAGCAAACTTTGAAAAAAGTTTGAAAAGGACAAATGCTTTTTCACACCACTGTAAATGTTTGTGAAAGTGTAGTCTCAAAAAATGTCAAACGTGAGTAAAAATGGCACATAAAAATGTTCCCGTATTGAAACCTTCACCACACCAGTGTGGTCAAACACACACTGTCCCCTTCCACTTCCAATTTGTCGGGTTAGAGCAAGAGGACACATAACATAAACCCAAAGAGACACTTTCTCCGTAGGGAGAGATCTTCTCTCATTATGGGCAGGATTGACACTAGGCCTGGCCTGTCCAGAGGGAGGTCCAAGCCAATATGAGAGTAATTGAAAGAGGCGCTTGACTTCCCGTCTGTAACAGCTTACAGACCAGGGCTGATGTGCCTCAAGGAGCATGGGGTTTAGACAACAGATGGGCAGAGACAAACAACATGAAAGCTGGCTCAGGATTGCAGAGAAAACGTCAAATACTGGAAGCTTTTTTATTTTTCTCCTCCTGTACAATGATCAGACGTGTCTCCAGACATCAGTATGTGAAACCTTATCCCTCCTACTGTGGCTGATTCCCTGAGCAGATACTTGATTGCTATCTTCTCACATTTGTCTCGTAACATTTTTTGGCAGAAGTGACTGAGTCGCATGAAGCTCCAAAAATATACCGTAAGAGAGAACGTTTTTGTTGGTTTCCAACATCCCCCAAGCAGCTGTGGTCCTGAGTGTCAACTGCTTAAGCCAGAATGTGGAGAGTTTGAGGCTGCGCCATAGCACTGTGTCTCATGGAAGTGTGTGTTGAGTCCCAGCGGCTAGACTTGTTACAGAGATGACAGCATGTTATGTTTCACTACACAGCCCTCGCACTGACAGTCTGAAAGCCTAGAGCCAAACAAACAGAGGTATCAACGATGCCAGGTATCTCAAAATCTCTCTCTCGCACACGTTCACGCACACACACAATTACACAAATACATACAGTGTACATATGAGCTATGCAGAAGATATGCCCAAAGCACACAGACAAAAAAATAGACACATGGACATAACTGAACCAACACGTTTTGCTGTACGAAACATCTGCATCACTGCAGTACTTTCCCTGACAGAGGCTGAAAACAGAGCAATTCTTTCTCACTTTGCAACAAAATAAAGATATATTATTGCCTTATTATATAATCAAAAGGATCAACAAAAAAATTCTGAGATAAGATGAAGTAAATAAAATCTACTTGAGGTGCTCATCACTTTCTAAATGCAGGCTCAGATTGCATAGATCCAGGCTATGCATCATTTAGCATATACTATGCACCTGTGGGCCATCAATATTTCAGCTTGTGCTTGAACCCCAGGTGTAAGAACAAGGCAGGCCCTGAAATGTTCTTGGAGGAACTGCTGTACAACTCTGATTGATGCAGCATTCAGTGTGATCAACAGAGTCACCTGGCAGAATGAATATGATGTAGAACAACAGAATCTCATTCGAAGACTTGTTTTTCAGTAAGCTCAGAACACGGAGGTTCAGAGACCTATAAAAGGGCAGGTGTTCAAAGTTTTAAAGGGTATTTATTAACCTAAGCTCTAAAAGAAAGCACACACCTCACCTTGTTCAATTAAAATGACCCATGTTCAAACATAAAATAAGCATATAATTTTAGAGCAGGCTTTCTTTATCCGACTGACTCTTACCCAGGGAGAATGAGGTGCTCAGTGTTTTAATGTGGAGAAACAACCTACCGTTCCAGAAAAACTGTTTATCCGCTGTCATCAGTGGCCATGTTGACTACCCTGAACATTCATGGCAGGGTTTGCTGTGGAAAACCAGTAGTGCTATAATGTAGAGAGCAAGGGGGAGGCTGTGATGTGATTGACAGCGATAAGACCTTCTTCTTTTAGCTCTGACTGGTTGTTTCTGACCGGGAGTGGTGCATTTCTGCAGATGGCTGTTGGACCCCAAGAAGAAAGCAAAGAAGTTTGTTTTCTTCACAGATCATCTGTCTCATGCTATACTAACAAGACATAGTGGCAGTTTTAACAAATAAGTAAAAGTTTCACACTTAAGCTTCAGTGAAAGTAAATATTTGATGCTGTGGCTTCTCAGTAAAACTGAAGGTAATAAGGAAGTATGTATTATTAGGAAACTCATGCATCATTTTGAAAGTGACCTAACGAGAATAGTGCAAATTTATTTGGCTCCTAGAATTACTATTGTTCGAAAGTACAGCATGTTTGCTACACTTCAGTTCAGTTACATGAAAGCTGTTTTTCATTTTTAATATTACCACCACTTTCCTCCTCTCTGACTACCAAGAATAAAACACATCTGGATTAAAGCAGGTTTAAGTGATAATAGTACAGCTTTGACAAATATTTCATAGTAAGATGGATTTGGTCCAAACAAAGAAATAAAGTTGAATAAAGCAAAGGACTTTCATCTTGTTGTTTCATAAGGCCAACTGAATTATACACGATGCAGAGGTAATTTGTTAAGTTACTAAGCCTAATAGACACAGAAAGTATACTCTTGCCGTCCTAGAGCTTGGATTTTGTCGCTTATAATTTAAATTATGGATCCATGGGTCATAGATGCAGAAGTTAGAGAAAAACAATGAAAGCTAATGATCTGTTTCTTGAGAGTGTTTTTGCTGGTGTTTGAAGAAGACAGCATAAGTTCGCTGGAGAGTTAAAAAATGGGTGGGGCCTTATTTAGCAACTTCTATTTTCATATTCACATTGGAAACAAAGGGCAGAACAAAAGAAAAGCACCTCTTGAATTACTGGGGGAGCTGGCACACTTGTTTTTTTTTGTACTCTGTGTTAAAATAAAAGATTTGTCTGAGAATAATTTATTCCAGCACTCCCTTTGCCATTTCCCTCTCCTTCTCTCAGTTATACACTGAGGGTTTTTGAGGTAGAATGCCGAATGATAAATACTGCACATTTATAAAAAGTTGAGCAAGTGTATGTAGAATACAGAAAAATGGCACACAGGCTTTTTTTTTTTTTTTTTGCATTATTCACTTCCCAGTGAGAGCTGAAATACCCAAGAATATGTTATGAAAACCAGTCAAAGACATGTTAGTTCAGTGATTATAAATTTATATTTTCCTTATCAAAGAATAACAAGTATTACATTGTAATACAAAACATTTGGAGCTATGCTCCTCCAAAATAATGGTGCTTATATGGAACCAGAGAGCATGCCTTCCTGTAGGTGAAAGCAGAAAACTTATACTGTTCTTAGCGGTTTAAACTGTAATTAATGGATAAATGGCCACTTATTGGCAACACAAAAATTTGTGAGCACCATTGATTTCTCCAAAACATTTCGTACAAAGGAAAGAACATTTTTGACCCAGCAGAAGCAGCATTTTTCTGTGCAAAATGCTGCCAAGAATATGTAATTATAGCAGCCTTGGTTTCAGGTTTAGGGATAAGGACACAGATCAAACTGTGGTCACCACAGATAACTCAAGTAGTGAGTCAGCAGCCAGTGTGAAGGAGACTCAAGTGTTGTCTGTAAGAAGAAAGTTTCTCCAGTCAAAAACTGTCTTCTTCTGTTATATGTTATATACATTCATAATTACAACAAATTGCACACTTTTGTCCACAGATTACTTTGTAAAGTTACATCAGTACCCTCTCCAACTGTTTCTGCTATATATTATATAAGCAAAGGAAAATTGGACCGTAAATGTAGTCTGATTGGATATTAGTATTTTAATTTTCTTTCCAACCATCCTAAAGAATTAAAGCGTAAACTTACTGTGTCCTTGGAAAACTTTTAACAGCAAAAGTGTCGTTAAGCTCTCAAGTAAAATGTTGAGAATGTTAAATTTTCTGTTTCCTTAGAGCAGAGATACAATAAGAACAGGTGTGTGAAGGTCAAAAGCAGTTCATTGAATAGAAAGAAAGTGGGATGTTTTAGACCTTAACGTAGATATGGATCTGAGGTAAATAATTGTATTGGTAGCTATGACATAAGGAGGAAGCCCTGAAGATCACAGGGAGGCTGAGTTGAATATTTTATGTTATAGGTGCAGGATTTGGATAAGGCGCAGGATGGCAATTTTAGGACACAAAAAGGCACTAGGTAAATTTTCATAGGGGCAGGACCTCAACTAGTTCCTTTATTTTAGAAATATTAGGATAACTAAGACACAGTTGTCACCATGATTGCCTAAAGAAGTGCTGACACACATTCAGTGTAACACTGCCGGACAAAGATCTAGCAGAAGACACTATTTTCTTCTTAAATGCTGCTGTGGTTATTTTGTATTACATTTTTTGTCTCATTCACCACTGTGGTGAATTACAAAAAGACCACAGATAGCTTTTAAATCTTGGGGATGGGCTCTGATCTTTTATGTCTTCAAACAACTGCTCTTGGACAACATTTATGCTGTCTTTCTTATCCTCACTAGACAAATCACTACATAAATCTTTCCTTTCATCACTTTCAACTTCAGTGGAGGTTGAGCTATGCATTAACTCTTGTTTTTAGTGTTTCAATTGATAAATGGATCACTTTTCATGACTCAGATGCTTTGTGCAAGCTTTTTTAAACAAATTGCTAGAATTTTGGCATACACATGGAAATAATTATTGTGAGATGCAAGGTCAAACATAAATAAAAAAGCAACATTTTAACACTGATGAAAATATATGCCATTAAATTGAATGCTTTCAGCCATTCTGGTGGGACCAAGAAACAAACATAAAGAAAGGATTGAACAAATTAGATTTTGAAGCCCAGTTAAAAATTGGTCAGTTATTCTATCCTTGTTTTACCAGTCTTTCTATTTTGAAGAGCAATATTGGGTTAGATAATGCTTGTGGGAATGGACTTGTCACCAATGGGGCTGCTGCAGAAATGATGCATGTGGGTGTACATTTGGTGCGCCGCTGTCTTTGCCTGAAGCAAGAGATGAGAATATCAGAGTAAAAGACACTGACACACTCACCACCTGCAGAAGAAATAAAACCTCCACAAGGAGAAAATCAAAACATACTTCACATTTTACACATAACAGCATTCTGGTTTCAGTAGCATCATATTTTTAATGTTTTTGTGCACAATGTACTTAACCAGTATTAAGCCCTTACAACCAGTTTGAGTGAAGCAGTACTTTAAGAGCGTTGATCTAGTAAAAAAAAGAAAACTGTATACTCAACTTAAATGACTCAGTGCGGGCCTTATGAGGCGTCTGACACCCTTAGCGATACCAAACAAAGCATCCAACTGAGATGAAAAGCCAGTCAATGAAATATAGGAGGGTCTGTGCTCTGGAAGTCACAAAGGCTAAAAAATATAACAGTCTGTTAAGCCAGGAGTGAAAATAAATGAAGGGAGGAAAGTGTTAGATTAGCTGTCAGGCATTGCCAATAGAGATTTGTGTGATGATGTGTGTGACTTCATTGTCCTCTAGTGAAATATGCAGTAGAGACATGACAATCAATTTATGAATGGAGTGAGGAGTGAAAACACAGTTTTTCACATCAAAGCTTGGACCCTTAAAACTGTTACATCATGATGTAAAGTGGCTGCAGATTTTAGTTTGTTTTGGTTGAAACAATTGAGCATTTGCCAATGTCTGTATTGTTCTGTATAATGGTGTAAGGGTCTCGGGTCATTCAGCAACTGCCACACAAGTGCTCTTGACATTGAAAGCACCAATCATCAAAGAAACAGAGGATTGCTTCCGCTATGTTATTTCAGCAGTAAAAACTGAAGGACCAGGCAGGTAGTTAGCTCAAAATCTTTCAATTTATTATTGCTATGTGAAATGGTATCCCTATGAAAAGTTTTATTCTAGGGTTTTTCTGTTCAACAGACAACGATCCACAGGTAAATTAAAAAAAACTGAATGTCTTTATCTATTAAAGTAAAGATAATTTCATGAAATAAATTCAAAAGTGATGTCATGGTAAATGGACTGAACTTATATAGTGCTTTTCCAGTCTTTTTCGACCACTCAAAGCGCTTTACACTAGAGTCACATTCACCCATTCGCACACACATTTATATACCGATACGCAGATCGGTAGGCCTTGCCCAGAGCCACATCAACACTTGGTAGGAGGAAGCTGGAATCAAACCTACAACCTTCCGAGTAGTCGCAAGACGACTACTCTACCATATAGCCACAGTCGCTCATGTGTTTTAGATGTTCACTAGTGTTGACACCATTAGGTCTAAGTTTAGTAAAGCTGAATTGCTTTTATCGCCCTTGTTCATGACCTAAATAATCTAAGTAAATTCATAACTCCCCAAACTAGCTCTTTTTGACATTTTGATAATGACATTGCCTGCCATGACCTTTGAGCAGCTGTTTAATAACTTAGATAAATCAAAATGTATGTTCTTAAAAACTCTCTTTTAATGTGAGTGAATCTTCAAAAAACTGTTCTCATTCACATAGTTTCATGTTTTAGCTGACAGTTAATTTTGAGCACCAGAATTTTTAATGAGGCCACATTGGAAGCATGTTGAGGTTGATGTTCCTGTGATGAAATCCTAATTCTGATTAAATATGTCATTTGTGAATATTATGTCAATTTCTTCTGACTTTTGCAGAAAACCAAAGCAAAATATAACATTATGCAATTAAAAAGACCTCACCAGTTAACCATGTCCCTCTTAACGAAAACATAGAAAAGCCACAACATGAATTAAGTACAGATTAGTTCATGATTATGCATCAAGTCACATGTCATTTGGAATACTGGATATGTAAATTATAGTATAGTTAAGGTTCTGTATTTCTACAGCACCTTAATGCATTTTGTAGGTGCTTGAAACTAAAAAAAAAAAATACATACATAAATACATTGCTATTAGCTTATACTGCTGATAGCAGCCATGTAAATATTGCTAGGACATTTATATATAGTCAGGACCAATGACAGTTTTTCAGCAGTAAATGTCTCTTTTAAATCTATAAAATTCATTTTCTCATTAATGGAGCACAGTCTTCACTGTAACACATCCTTGCTTCTCTGGCTGCTCCAACTAAATATTGACAAATGATAATAAGAAATTACATTGTAGATTCCTGTAAATAGACTTTGTTATCTTCCTGGAGCCTGGCCTTCATAACTAAGGAGGTTTCATTGAATGGCTTCTTCCAATTTGCATAAAAGTTTCACCACAAGTACCTTTCTTGAATTGTCACAAAATAGTGATGAATTCCATTTTTATACAGAAATTATATTATATTATTATTAATTATATGTTTCATTCTTGCAAAAGTATTCTTCTTAAAATGATGGATTCACATTTTCAGGGCCACATCTTGCTGTTCAGAATGCTCCCAAATAAATAATGGAGATCCCTGAGGCAGCAACTTTGCCTTGAATAATGGCTGCAGGTGAAGAAGTAAGTCTAACAGGGTCTTATCCTAAATGGAACAAAGAAAGCCAGATGTTGCGCAGATGAGACAAGGTGTCAAATTTTAAACTTGCTTTTTAGCTCAATACCGTGTTTTACTGTCTTTGTATGTTTCCTTTTAATTTATTTCATTTTATATATTTTGTGCAGCACTTTGTGACCCAGGTCTGTGAAAAGCGCTATAGAAATAAAGTTTACTTACTTACTTACTAATCTAAAAAACTACAGGTGGATAATAAATGTATGAAAAATCAAATTGGCGTGTGTTTAATTCTGAAACTAGTCACAAAGGCAGATCTACTCTCTAAAAGGCACCATTTCTCTCTCTGAACTCCTGAGAGAGCTCGAAGTAAAGCTTCTTTGCCTCCACATTAAAAGAGTTAGTTGAAGTTGCCTGGTCATCTGATGCTTCCTGGGTTTCTGCTTGGTGGTTTTTGTTCCACTGGGAGGAGACCCAGGGGTAGACTAGGATATTCTGGAAGAACTGTTTTCTCTGCTGGCCTGGAAACTCGAATTCACTGAGATGACATAGTGAAAATAATTTTTCAAAAGAGGGTTCGTTTCCCAGCTGCAGCAACTTGACTTCCAATAAGCAATAGTTTATGAATTGGATGAATGGACCAACTTCACTGCACACCTGTCAATTCACTATCAAATAAAGGCCACTAGAGCCAATAAAACCTTTAAGAAAATACTACTGGCAGTCAGTAATCCTCAAACTCACTTTAAAAAAACCCATTAGATGTCACTTGAATCTACAAAAACACCAATACAAGTTGCAGTTTGAATCTACTTGTATTTCAAAACAAGATAAACAGCACTGACAACAATATACAACATAGGTCATACAGTAAGACAATCTGCCATGCTTTCTTTCCCACACATTTCAGATAACTGCTTGCCATAGAAATGTAATAAACCAAGTTCTTAATTGGAAGAACATAAAACAAATCCTCTTATTGATACAGAATGCACTTAAATGATTATCATAATAAAGAGTGTCCACTCTGCCAGGCAAAATAAAAGCAAGGATATTCATCTCCTCAAATGTTGTGCAAAAGTCCCATCAATGTTGAAAACTGTAGGTTGGATTAATATACAGAAGTTGTAGAGGAATTCATGGTACTTTGCACTGAAGGTGAAGTGTGCTTTGAAAGATCATCGAAAGCGGCCATGGGTGGTCTTGTGTTCCAATCTATGGTCAGGGACAGTCTTGTGATCACTGAAGGTGAAGTGTCTTTGGTGCTGCTCTTGTTTTCACCAACATGCAGGAGTAAGGGCTGTCCTGATTCCACACCAACGAGGAAGGCTTCAGCAATGGTTCCCATCTTTGACAAAATGCTAAGATGACAAGTAATAAAAAAAATATTAACTATATACATATAGCACAGCTACACTCAAATGGCAAAATAAGCCAATGAGAAAGTGCTTCTACACAAGAAGTAGGATCATTACAATAACCACATACCTGCACATATCTGACAACATGGTCCACAGCTCGTCAAGAGCCGTTTTGGATTCTTCTTGTGGCCTTTGGACATAGGAAGAAGCACATGAACCAACAGAAGAATGTCTGTTTTCCCAGCCTGGAGGAAAAACAGGAAAAATAGCAGAAACATTAGGATAATAAATAAATACCATTAAAGAGAAGTGTGAGCAAAACTAACTAGACCCACCTGTGTGTCACCATCATATTCATTCAAAATACTCTGCCCACCCAGTTTAGCCTGGAGAGCATTTTTCATTACCAACAATATAAAGCATAAAAAAAAATCATGAACACAACTCAGACATTAGGTATTATAGAAACTAGTCAGCTTACAGAAACATTCTGCACATTAATAAAAGTGGTGCCAACATTTCTGAAGAAATGTGTTGAAGTCATCATAACATGTTAAGTCACCAACATGACGTACTAATGAAGAAAAAACAAATACAAAAGGCAGCCAATATGTCATTATTTATTGTATGTATAGAAACAGAAACATTGTGGCTTAGCTTTGATCGCATAGATCAAGCCACCGGTCCAGCACTGTTACTCTCCCCATTATGCCGCCTAAAGCCAAAAACTTAAAGAAAACGTCTCCGCAGCTAAATAATGTTAACTCAAATGGCCTTCAGATTTTTTTGACAGTTTTAATGTTCGATTATCCATCAGACATCTCGTGCCACACCTGCTTGGCTAGCTTTAGCTGCTAACAAAAATACTAAACCAAGGGCGCTCAAGTCCAGTCCTCGAGAGTTACCGTCCTGCAACTTTTAGAAGCATCTTTACTCCAACAGACCAGGATCAGCTCTGAACAGACCTGCTAACGAGCCATTCATTTGATTCAGGTGTGTTGGACCAGGGAAGCATATGAAAGTTGCAGGATGGTGGCTCTCTTGTTACGATAAGCTCCAGACAAGACGCCATACTGCAAACCCGTGACGTCACAGATACGTTACAATTGTGGGAGCAACACTGTCTGGTGTTGATTTTGAAATCAACACCAGACAGAGTTGCTAACTAGTTTTGCTCACACTTACTCTCTGGAATAATACCAACTATTTAGCAGGAGTGTCAAACTCCAGTCCTTAAGGGCCGCTGTCCTGCAGTTTTTAGATGTGCCACAGATACAAAACACTGGAATGAAACGGCTTAATTCTTCTTCTTCTGTTTTTATGGCGGTTGGCAAGCAACTTATTGATGTGCATTAGCGCCATCTACTGGAATGGATTGTGGATCGGGATGCTACATATAGATTCTCCCCCACAATAAATAAATAAATAAATAAATAAATAAATAAATAAATAAATAAATAAATAAATAAATAAATAAATAAATAAATAAAACTTCTATCCTTTCTATCAATTTCGTTTTCTTAAGGTAATTTATTAAATAACAAAAATATTCAGAAGTAGAAATTTTGTCCAAAATATCTTGTATATTTAACTGTAATTTATTTTCTTGTAATAAACATACTAATTCCCTTCTCTCAACAGAATATTTAGAACAGAACAACAAAACATGCTTTACTGTCTCTTATTGAAGACAAAAATTTAAATTTTCTGTTTTCCCATTTTAAATAAAGTACTGAAATAGCTTAATTACCTCCTTCTGGTGTAGATAAGTTCTCCAGAGCCTTGCTAATGACCTAATTATTCTATTCAGGTGTGGTGCAGCAGGGGCACATCTAAACGTTGCAGGGCAGTGGCCCTCCAATGACTGGAGTTTGACACCTGTGCCTTAGGGGAACTAACACTCGTTGAATCAGACTAAACAAGTGTTGAATTAATACTGTATTTTTAACATACAACACCAACACTGGAAATCTAACACTTTTGAATTTGCTGTGTAGGACCAGTAGTTCTTACTTTTTTTTAGGATGCTCATTATGTATTCCCCAAATGTTGGGAGAAACTGGCATAGTGTACTGCTGTTTAAAAATATTGCTGCTGATTTTGCTTTTCTCTCCTAAGTGAAAGTTTTTGTATGTTAGAATTCAATCAGTGTTTCTATTCTTCCCAGTGTTATTGTGCTTTAGGACTTTTGCCCCAACAATTGTAATCTAGTCTATTGTATTGTGCTAATTTGCTGTTGCCATTGATGCTTCATCAGTTAAGTGTTGTGCCAATTTTCATAAAGGTGAGCATGTCATTTGGATTCTTTGTGAGCAATATTCACCCTTTAACGGGAAGAGTGAATGTGGCATTTTGTTATAATGTATCACACATTTTCACCTCGGAATAATTTAGACTGTGAGCAATTATTTTGTCTGACTGTTGTGAAGGGAAAGCAATAATGTTGTCTTATACTTTGGTGTACTTTGGTCTTCATCTCCATGAACTGCAAACAAAGAATTGATCAAATGTGTTGAGTTGTGTATGTTTCAGTAAGCCTCTGCTTTATCACATTTGCTCACACTGATGCACCATATAAATTATTTATGTTTTCTCCACTTCCTGAATGATGACAACTTCTTTACTGTGGGTATCCATTTTACAGGTGGGTTCCCCTCAAGTCTGTTTGTTTTATATGAACTCACCACCATCCTTCTGACCACATATCATGTTGAAAGAGGAGAGAGACGGTGGAATAAACTGCTTTCGTGGGAGGGGAAAGTACCTTTTAAGATCCGTCAAAGCCTTTGCTAATAGGGGTGATCCATCCAGGGCTTTCAAAATGTCACTTCCCTGCCTTGTTCATTTGCATAACCTCTAAAGCTTCCACGAGAGCACATGATGCATTGATTTAGCTGGGAACTTGGGAGATGCTTTCCTTGTTGACACAAACCTTTAAGTGAGTGTGACTGTGGCATTCCTTAATCCACTAAACTGCATAGCTGGTAAGTACTCTGCCACAATTTTACAACATCATCAACACACTTAAGCATCGTAATCTGCCAACTGCACTTGGGTAAATGTCACTGTTTGATCTTTGGAAAATCATGAGTATATCCAGAGGTGGCCCCTTCAGTTTCTTTTTGGATCCACAGTTTGTGTTTTTAACTGCTGTCCTTGGCTTCAAAAGTAATTACCTAAAAATATGATTAAATATACAATTATACCACACATATTTTACCATATTGCTAGGTTAAAATATTTATATTTTTGTATGTATTTTATATATTTTTTAAAACATTTTGATCAACTCAGCTGCTGTTTCCAGTTTAATCACACTAATAAAAAAATAATAATGTTGAGAAGTTGGGATGCTAGCATGGTGCACATAAAAATGTCACCACATTATTTCTTTGCTTTATAATTTTTAAATATTTTTTGCATGCAAATTTATTCTATTTTATCCAAAAATGGAACCCCCCCCCCAAAAAAGATTTAGTTTACATTTTGGCATGCTCTTCTGCCTGCATTTAGTGCTTTCTTGAGGTTGATATAGTAAAACATCAAAGGAGAAGAGACATGAGCAATAGTGGAACCTTTGTTTGGGGGGCGTTGCTTCCGGGTTCGTTATGGGGCGGACTTCCTGTTTGCCTCTACTATTCTTCAGGTAAGTACATGGTGAAAACACAACAAAACTAATCTGTAAGATGTTTCCTTTATTTAATCAATAGATAGCATAGCACTATGATACGGTTTCTGTGCACTTTGTGCTAATTGTAAGTTTTATCAGCCGAGGTAGGATGCCAACGCGCAGGTGAAGTCTTGCTGGATTTGGTGATTAAAAGATCGTGATATCCTATTAACTCCAGGTCTTAGGAGTGTTATTTTGTTTTTGTTTGAATAATATTCAGTCTCATGTTGCTTGGTGACTCATAAAGTAGCTTAGAGCATGAGAGTAAAGTGAGTTTAGTTGACATTAAAGGTAGAGAAACAATTTTT
Organism: Alfaro cultratus; assembly: GCA_903066825.1. NCBI lineage: Eukaryota > Metazoa > Chordata > Actinopteri > Cyprinodontiformes > Poeciliidae > Alfaro > Alfaro cultratus. The sequence continues at coordinate 23,754 of CAEFZX010021835.1, forward strand.
TAAAAACAGTTAATTTATCCTGTTTAAAGCACTATACCTTGTTTGTCTTAATCTAAGTGAAGGAGCGTAAGGTGAAAAATGTGTGAAGTTATTACTTGTGAGAAATGTGAACAAGGTTTTTCTGTATAAGTATTGTAAAATATTAGTATTGCTGGTAAAAGGTAGGGATGCGCCGATCAGATTTTTTGCTGCCGATTCCGATACCGATCATCCATGAGGCCGATGTCTGCTGATCACCGATCACTTCAGATCGCCTGGAATGGCTGTTAATTTTCTGCTTTAGGTATAAATGATGAAGTGTATTTGTTTATAATGTTAAGCTGCTGTTTTATCAAGGCTGTTTTCGTTTGTTCTGTTTCAGGGACCCTATTCATCACTGGATTTTTTCCCCCTTGATTTCACAACTTCTCTCATTGGTAAGCCTCAGTCTCCCCTGACAGTTTAATTTCAAAGTTAATATTTTAACTTTTAAGTTAAAATATGTTAGAATATGTATTTTAAGATACATATTCTATTTATGTTAATATATATTCTAACTATGTGAAGTTAGAATATGTATTTAAAAAAATAGTTAATACATATTCTGTGTTTTATTGCAAATTTTAAATACTTTTAAATGTCTTTTTGTGGTCCACTTTATTTGAATCTGTCTCCTTTTTCTGGTAGAACAAACCTGTTTTTACCATTTAGATTCCAGGTGGCATTTGTCTTCACTCATTGCAAATTAATCTTAGATGTAACATCCTCTGTTAACTTTCATATTGAATAGAACCCAACCCAGACTGTCACACAGAAAGTAAATTACTAATAAAACTATGTTAAATAGAAACAACTGGCTCTAATTCTGGATTAAAAAAGACATTGTTTATTGAAGCTTTCTTATACAGGCTACAGTTTATTGTATTGCTACGAATGTCTTTGAATCTGCTTTCTAATTCTCTTGTGTAATTTATATTTTTCAAGTATTTTGATGCATGTATAATATGAATTTCAGTTTCTTCACAATTGCTTTTAATTTTTCCTGTAGTGTATTAAGGTAACTTGTGTATAAATGCTCCACTTACAAACATGTCTTGCCATAATAGTGTATCAGTGTACCAAAGTCTTTGCACAAACATGACTTGTATTGGAATGAAGGCAGCTTCAATTCTTACTTATGTTTGAAAATATTTTCTCATAAGACATTCCAGTTCTGAACCTCTGTTTTAACAGAAAAGTAGGTTCAATGTATTTGATGGGAAACCTTTCACCACAAACTGCAGATATTTCTATCTAGGAGGGCACCAATCTATTGACCAGCTGATTTATTGGCCAGCCATTTAATCAGCACCAATTTCCTTTATTTTGGGAGATTGGCCTATACTTGCCCATGATGCCGAGCTTATCCATCGATCCTATCTACCTTGGTAAAGGTCTAAAAATCAACCGCTGTTCTCATCTGCTTCCCGTTTGAGGTTTGACTGAGAAACCAGCCCAACAGGTCATGTATGCACGTTTACAGCTAACAATTTTCACCCCTCTGTTGCCAACTCAGCAACTTTCCTACTATATTTAGCGACATTTCAGACAACAAATGGCAACTGCCAAAATCAGAATCAGCAAGTCAGGCTTTTCAAACAACAGCAATCAGAAAACTGCAATTGGTGCAACCCCATTTGCATCTCCCCTCCATGTATATGCCCCAATGACTAGTACAATCAAAATGACATGTAAAGTTAACAGCATTTTGTCCAAATCTACCCATGTCAGATCTTAAAACAAGAAATGGAATTACACCCAACTTCTTTACCTTTATTCTAAAGATAAAGGTAAAGATAATTTTATTTATATAGCACATTTTCAGCAACAAGGCAATACAAAGTGCTTTACATGAATTAAAAGGAAATGCAAACAAAATAACAAACTAAAGGAAACAAAAATAATCTATTATTGATCTAAAGTATGTAAACTAGATACTCCTGTTCTGGGTTGCTAGATAAGTATAAGTAAGTATCCTCTGGACTTTCTAAGTATTCTCTAAATTTGTAAAAGTAATGAGTACTCCACAGTTTCTAAGTAATACTAAATGTTCCTGTTCTGGAAGATCTTTTTCTGGATTCTTAGTTTGTTCTAATTCCTTTTCTGGGTTGTAATAATATGAGTCTCTCTGTAAAATAATTTACAAATTAATCCAAGAAGTATAATATTGATCTAGATAGTGAGTGCTCTACAGTTTCTAAAGAAATAAGCTAAAGAGTGGCTACCGGTAATCTAATTCCTTTTCTGGGTTAAAAGTGAGTACTCCACAGATTCTAAATAATAAAAGGGTTAAATTGCCTTTGTAATAGGATTTATGAACAGATGTTGTTAGTATGACTATTAAATCAAGTCAATAATATAATTTTCTCTTGCATTTAGACTTTAAAGGCATTTAAGATGCATATACTATTTGACTGTCTTAATGAAACAAACTGTCAGAACTTAAAATTAACAATTCACCCTTGCAGCTTTTACAATGTTGTGACTGTTGTTGTTGATCCTGAGGTCAAAGGTTGGAAACACTAGTTTCCAAATATAATTTTAAATGGTTTTCCAGTGAATAATTTTCAACCTGGAAACTGCCTTTTTTTAATTAGAGTTGCCTACAACAGGGAATGTAATTTGAATGTTAATGTGAAATAGTGGTTTAATCCGAAAAGTGTTCTCCTAATGCAATACAACATTTTCATTAGTGAAAAAGTAAAATATTGGTGTCTATCGTATCATTAAATCTACAAAACACTTCACATATGCTTAAACAGAAAGACAAAACAGTTTAATGAAACAAAAACAAAATTCCCACAGTTAAACTTGTTGTGAACATTTATTATTTCAATACTTTTTTCCTTGTGAATTTTCTCTAGAATCAAAGCTTTTTTATAAGCAGCTGGATTATAAGTTGTTATTCCAGTGCAAAAAAAAGCTTTCAGAAACAGAAATTACAGAAATGTTAGAGAATATTCTATCAAACACAGAATTAATTTTCAAACCATAGCATTTCCCCTCAGTATTTTTAAACTTGGTACAAACAATATGTAGGCCTCCTAATTACATTTAGGACAATGGGATTTTTAATATGTTTATAAAGCCATGCCAAATTAGTCATAATTGAAGCCTTCTCACTTCATCATTTAAAAACTTAAATTTACTTTGCTTCTGAAGGCAATTTGTGTCACTGGATTTAATTTTGTTTATTAGCTCTTGCCACAACACATTTCTAATATATATGACACTTTATTTCACTGTTCAGACTTGTGGAATGTAAAATCAGAAAGTTGTCTAGACGTTGAGGGAAAAATCAAGAACAGGTAAGACCAATCAATGAACAGAGAAAACATAATGTAGTTAACATCTTGTTGCCTACAAACTAGGTACATGCAGATTCTAATGTCACACTAACCCATGGATTATATAAATGTTTGGGAGTGAGACACAGACACTATGGTAAATGTTATTTACATTTTTAAGTCCCTTAGCTCTCCAGCTGCTAAAAAGAAAAAAATATCACTGTAAATCTTGACATGTATATTTTGGCTTTTCTGCATTCTTAATTATCTCTGTATTGTTTCTGACAGAGAGAAAGCCCACAACAAGGATACTTGACTCACTTTGCTAAAACTCATAAAGCATTGTATTTGTTCTGAACCATTACTTCATATCATCACATTAAAGCCCTTCACTCTTCAGTGCTTCAGAGCATCAATAGCAATCATCTTTGGTTTATTTTCAGCTGTCTGTGAACCCCAACAGGAAAAAAAAATTCCAGTTTATCTCGATTGTTGGTGGGCCAGTAGCCAGCATGATAAGCTTTCCAGAATACCTGCTGTTTTTAAATGTGTATTCTCTCTTCATGCAGAACATCAAACACACTGGAGGTAATATATTAGAGCAAGAAGGAAGCTGAGTGTAATAAACTAATTTTGTCAGAGATATAACGGCTTGTGAAATAAAGTTAATTTGTACAGATTGAGAAGACGTCAAGAGATCAGTTGTTGTCATGTAGCCATCCAAGTTTTTACCACATAGATTACAAACACTAGCTTCTAATATGAAAAAAATTACCACTGCTTAAATAGTAAAAAATGGCAGTTATCTATAATTTTATTGATCTGAATACTACCACATATCAAAATTGACAGAATCAGATACCAGAAATTGTGTAGTTCCTTCAATAGTTTTGTCCAGAGCAGAACAATGTGAAACATTGAAAGATAAGGCAAGTATTATCTGAAGAAAGTTGTACATGCCAATGTTCTTCAGTCATTTTGTATTTGTGGAGTAAAACATAAAAGTTGTTGGGTAGCAACTTAAGAAGGGAGGCCTAGACTTCCCTCTCCCCAGCCACTTGTTCCAGCTCTTCCGGGGGAATCCCAAGGCGTTCCCAGGCCAGCCGAGAAACATAGTCCCTCCAGCGTGTCCTTAGTCTTCCCCGGGCCCTCCTCCCCGTGGGACGTGCCCGGAACACCTCACCAGGGAGGCGTCCAGGAGGCATCCTGACCCGATGCCTGAGCCACTTCAACTGGCTCCTCTCGATCTGGAGGAGCAGCGGCTCTACTCTGAGTCCCTCCCAGATGACCGAGCTTCTCACCCTATCTCTAAGGGAGAGCCCAGACACCCTACGGAGAAAACCCATTTCGGCTGCCTGTATCCGCGATCTCGTTCTTTCGGTCATGAAAGACCGAAAGAAACCCTCATCTATAACCATAGATGAGGGTGGGAATGTAGACCGACTGGTATATCAAGAGCTTCGCTTTTTGACTCAGCTCTCTCTTCACCACGACAGACCGGTACAGCGCCCGCTTCACGGCAGACGTTGCGCCAATCCGCCTGTCGATCTCCCGCTCCCTTCTTCCCCCATTCGTGAACAAGATCCCGAGATACTTGAACTCCTCCACTTGGGGCAGGAGCCCCTCACCCCCCTACCCGGAGAAGGCATTCTACCCTTTTCCGGCTCAAGACCATGGCCTTGGATTTGGAGGCACTGATCTTCATCCCGGCCGCTTCACACTCTGCTGCGAACCACTCCAGTGAGAGCTGCAGATCATGACCTGACGTAGCCAATAGGACCACATCATCCGCAAAAAGCAGAGATGTGATCCTAAGGCCACCAAAATGGATCCCCTCAACACCTTGGCTGGACCTAGAAATTCTGTCCATGAAAGTAATGAACAGAATCGGTTACAAAGGGCAGACCTGGTGGAGTCCAGCTCTCACCGGAAATGAGCCCGACTTACTGCCGGCAATACGGACCAGACTCTTGACACTGGTTTTACTTTGAATCATTTGTGTAATTTTGACCCCCAGATTGATATTGAAATATTGATACTTTAGATACGAGAAAGTTCACTTTAAACTTGTGCATTCATTTTCTGTTTTTAGAAATCACTGATCTTATTCTTATGGGGATTATATTCCTTTTATCTAATCTTTGATAGATTTACCTTCAATAGAAAGTCATTAGTCCTTTAAAAATTTTCTCTTTTTACTTAAATTTTCAATTATTAACTAATCTAAGACAAATAGTTTTACAACCCACTGTCTTTAAAAAAAGTAAATATTAGAGGTTGATGGTACACACATTATACTATGCCTTGTTAATTAAACTGCTAATAAACACTGTTAGCTAGTGCAAGTGCAATTAATAGTTTTGACAATAACACAGTTGCCCATTGTATTTTGTCCAATCTCAGTCTAAAAAACAATGAACCATTTACATGCATGAATGTGATGTATTACAGTGAAAATAAAATAACACCATACCTCATATGCTTGAGGCTCTGAATCGATTGGTAGTTGCAACATGAGCTGAAGAGTACTGATGCATGAATATGTGAGTCTGCGTGTGTGTGTGTGTGTGTTGAGAAGAGAAAATGATTCATTGTGAGAATGGCTGGGGGGGGGAGGTTTAGGGCTGATGATGAAAATCGATAAAGAATAATAAATGAGAAACAACTGAGCAGATTATAGAGGTTATGAGGATGTGGAAAAAAGACTGACTTTGTCCTTTTAGTTCACACTTGAGTACAGCGGGAGACAAAGACGTGGAAAACACCTTGAGTTGTGGGAATGTGGATTATGCCGCAATAAAGGATGTACCCTGCAATTTATTTTTTTTCAGAGGGTGGTCGTAGCTTCAAGGTTGGAAAAGGCAGGATTATAAACAGAAGGTCACAGGACTGAATGTCTGTAAGTGTAGGAAGGAGGTAAACAATCTACTGCCCCAAACTAATTAGATGCCCTTGAGAGAACTATTCAATCCCCAGTGCTTCTACGTATCTGGTGAACAGTGCACTCCACAGACCATTTCCCAGGTGCAAGTGTTTGATCTGTAAATAGAAGAGCTCATTCTTTTCCTAATAAACACATAAAAACACAAAACTAAAGCTGCAATGCAATGAGGTTTGTGTGTGGCCCAGCAAATTTCAAAAGTTCCAAGACTACACACAGAGCTGGTCGAAAACACAATCATCTGCAAAAAACAATTGTTGAAAATTAAAAAGCATACCTCCCCTGCCTTTGCCTTGCGTTATCTTTAAGAAAACATGCAGACACTGTTGGCAGATTAATTAAAATCCGTAAAACGCACTGATTAGAATGTGCCTGTAGAAGACTACTTACAAATAAATAGACAGCTGGTCCTTTTTAAGAAAATTCTCACGCTTTGACAAAAAACAAACTGTTATTTTAACAGACAGGTGAAAACAGAGATAACTATAAGGAGAGAGTTAATCTTCATGGAACAGCAATAAGAGGATGTGTGGGCAGGGATACAGCAGTTTTTAAAGGATGTGTCTGGAATCTTAATCTTTCCATTGACAACATTGTCAGAAAATAAAAATATACTTGAGCTCATTAAGGTTTTGAGTCATATTTCCAAAATAATTTCTTGTAAAAATTATGTGGCTTGAAATATTATTACTGCAAAGTAAAAAATATTAACAATTAAAATGTTTAATTGTAGTAATAAAATTGGAACTATATTTTCAAGTCATATCTGGATGTATAATATCTGTTATTTGGAATTAGGCAAAAACAAAGCTTTTTTTAACCAGCTGTGTAAACATTAACAATGAATATATCCTTAAATATGACAGATATAATAAACATCCATGTTGGAAAATATATTAGTCATATATACAATAAAATCTTGATCTAGCATTTTTCAAGACATTTTGACTTAGAGATTTATCACAGTTCTGACAGAATATGTCATATTGGCAGTGTTGGTTAAAATCCAAAAAATAGCACAAATAATTAACAAAGATTATCAATGATTCCCTCCCAAAAAAATAGAGCTTGTTACAAAGTATCCAACATACTGTTGGAAAATCCTCCTGTGTCGTGGAAAATCTCTAAAATGTTTTGGCAGTCAATGTGACATACTATTCTTGCATTCTTCCAAACAGAAAAAAAAATGTTTATGAATATCTTACAGAACAATACATCTTTAGTTTATGTCAGAGACTATTTCTCTCTGCTAAACCAAATACTAGTGACATATTTACTACTGTGGTACATAGATTACTTGCCTAATATTGAAATTATTGTAATAGGCTATATAATTAGTCTATTTTAAACATAAATTACTTGGTTATAATGCTGAAAAACATTTTAAAAATGAAGTTGCAAGAATACATGTTTATTTTGACATTTCTGCAACAGCTAAACATGGGAAGCATACTACCGTACTGTAATTTGTATTTTTAATCATGTTTTTGGGGACTTGAATGCATATAATGGAAGTTGTCTTATCAGCTTTTACTGTAGCATCGCAATAATTAAGTTCCACTGACGTCTGCCCTGATAATGCTAAGCTCAGGTGTGGAGTTGGTCCTACATTCCAGTTTCCGCTTTTGAGTGGAATCAATATGTCCTAAACTGAATCATTCATCACAAATAATGCTTCTTATTGTTCTTTCTTATTCTGTAGTTTTAGTTATAAAACAATATTGATTAGTTCACCTTTAGATATTTTCATGTCAGTTCTGAAGCTTAAAGTGATAGATCTTAAAGTGTGGTACAGAAAGTAATGCAAACTTCAACAAAGTTAAAGCAAAAATCAAATGGAGCAAATATAATTTGCTGCCAAGAAAAACTCATACAATAAAACATGTTTCATTTAAATATGTTTAATTTAGCATCTTGGAGCATCAGTAGAAATGGGCGTTGTGTAGTTAGCCATCCCACAACAAGTCACATTTCTCAGTGATCCACTCTCTTTCGATTGCCACTTATTGTATTGCCCACATCATGCATTGATTTCGTATTGTATTATGAGGTCTTGAATTTCAAGAAACCCAAGGGATGATGGCCTTTGGCCTTATTTTAAAGGAGCAACCAGATGGTTAGATGAAATTGCACAGGTCCTGTGCAGCTGGCTATGATGGATGTTGTGAATGGACTGGTCAGAGAGGTGAGTGAGCTGGGGTGTAGATGTTGGCATGCGTTTACTGTTGAAGCAGGAATAGTCCAGGCATAAAGCACACCTCAGAGAGATCCATCTGTTTTTTTTCATTAAGTCCTTATGAACATTAATCACAGAGCCAAGTTCTCACTGGCTGTCTTCCTTGGAAATTCACATAAACATATACACATAGACACAGTAAAATACACACACAAGCTCCTGATTTAATTGAAAACTACCCTGAGAATCTGTGAATCTAAGAAACTTTTCTCATATTCCATGCTTCCTTTCACCTTCACCTTAAGACCTTAGAACCAGCCGTGTGCTGGCACCAACATTCAGCATTTCAGGAGGGTGGAGAATAACTGTAGTTCTTTTAATGCAGCTTCACCAGGGTGCTCAGGGCTAATTCACCCACACAAAGAAAGCTGAAACTATTCAAAGATGACATGTAAAATTCTGTTTCCATCGCTTTTGGAAGGAACAGCATAACAGTCTCATCTTCAGAAGCCAGGGGGATTTATCTTAGAGAAGTGCCTCTGCTGTGGGTTTAAAATAACTGTTGACAGCAGAGTTTCTCCCTAGATGAGATCTCAAATTTCATTAGGATGGCACTAGTTATGTCTTTTGCGAATTTGAAAGAAGGCAGAATATTGCTTTAATAAAAAGTTTACATTGCCTTGTAAACATCCTCCTCTTGAAGTTCCCTCAAATTTTCTCATGTTAAAACAACAAATTTAATAAACCAAAATGATAATTGGTAAATGGCTTGTACTTGTATCATACTTTATGAAGTCCAAAGGACTCTAAAGACAAACTAGTGCTCTTTTAGTCTTTTAATACAACCTTTTATACTCAGATCCTCCTTAATAAAATCCAGTGCAGACCATAGTCTTGGAAAATCACTTCATTAGTTGGGTTAGGTTATAAAACCTAACCCCCTGGACAATGTTCCCTCTAATTTTTCATGTGTCTGGGCATACACACAAGCTCCCTGAGTACACTGAGGACCACTGTGAGCAACATCAGGTGTTTTCAGAGGTGGATGCGAACATGTCCCCCCCCACCCCCGACATAAACTTGTACAAGTTGCCAAAGAGCCACTTATGTTATCCTGTGTCTAGAACAGCCTCTGGGCTGCAGGTCTGAGGCATTTTGTTAGCATGTTTTCTATCATTCTTATAGCTTGATAGGAAGCCTGATCCTAACTGGTAACCCACATTAATAAAATGGTGAAATAATATTGACCACAAAACACTGTATTTATAAAAGATTTCAACGTCTTTCCTACACAATCCTAACAAACATTTTTAATGTTCCCTTCACACTATTTATTAATCTATGTTTATGATTTGTTCTTTTAAATTGCCATTTATATAATTTTTCGGTCTGAGGAAATGATTGAGGGATGAAGAGACTGATGTCTGGTTCTTTAGGTTCTGACAGGTCTGCGGTTCCTCTCCTGATCCATTCTGTCTGATATCACACAGATATCACTAAGATTTCACTGGGCGCCACTGAACATCGC
>CAEFZX010021837.1:0-58714 GCA_903066825.1 Alfaro cultratus
TAAAACATAATATATAAACACTATATATATATATATATATATATATATACAATATATATATATAAACTTTATATATATATATATATATATATATATATATATATATATATATATACTGTATATTAAGGCTGGTTTGCCCTAGAAGCTGAAGCTCATGGGTAATTGAACAGAGTTCAAACACAAAGAGGACTTATATCATCTTAAAACAACAACAATCTCAAAAGTGCCATAGCACTTAAAGAAAATGCTATTTTATGTACCGGTGAACTATAGACAGGTTTGCCTGGGTGGTTATTTATATTTACACAGGAAATAGAGGTAGAAGGCTGTGCGCTACCAATGATCTTCCTGTCTTGGACACTTACTGATATAAAAACGGACAAGTATTTCCCTTCAGAGTAACTGTCTAAAAGAAAAGTTAGGCCATGTAAAAAAACATTAATAAACTAGAAGTTAAATAAACTGCTACAATAGTTTTAGTATGCTGCTTTACTTCCTTACATTTCAGTAGAAGTTTCACATGGGGAGAACATCCTACATAGCACCTATCCTGCCCCATAACTTTTCTTCTATGCCTCCACTCGATTTCTATGCTGTCACTACTGATAGAACCTGACTAGTGGGTTTCATTCTAAGTAGTTTACCTTTAATGTTCATTTCATTTTTATATCCTCATTTGTACTTGGCTTTGGATAAAAGAGAGTACCACATGCAAGAGCATAACGATAAACAAACATTAGTGGTGCATTGCCTCCTGACTTGATTACTTGTTTAAATAATTTTTGATTTCTTTAATAGTTTACCATCCAAAGCAAACGTGACGTCGGTCTATAGGTTCATAAAAAAGCATTTTCCCCAACAATGTTTTTGAGACTGTTTCTGGAGAGACCCAGAATAAATGTGTCATTTATCTGGTGGAGGTCACAATATTGCTTGCTATAACCTAACAGAAGTGTACTTTTAGATGGTGTGTGTTTTTTTGTTTTTTTTTTGGTCCCTATTCTTTTTGCTCTAGTTTTCCTTAATTAGCTACCTTTTCTACGCTGCTTGTGGATGGTTTGGTTCTGCACATGGATGTTTTTGCATGTCAATGGGTCTTATGCAATATTCAGTACAAGCATTTGCCCAAACCCAAAGACCCGTACAACAAATCATTCGTTCAAATGCATTTACCATTGCACTCATATTTATCAGTAAGGCTAATTTTGTTATTCTAAATTTAATTAGCTCTGACTGTTGTGATATTTTATACGTCGCTGTCATTTCTAGTTTGATAATAGCTTAATAATTGACAAATAATGTTAATAATAGATAATGCAAACAAAAGCTAAGTAGACAAAATATTTTCCCTAGAAGCAACATTAGCATCTTATTTTAAGATTTTAATGGAACTAATCTGAGCCCTTTAGCTCATAATGCAGCTCTTATTTTCCCATGTAATTATAATGAAGTTATTCCGTACCTGTAAGTCATGCTGTTCTTGCTCAGTGTGGGTTTAATTGAAAAATATGTATATACTAATGAATTATACCCAGGGAGAAGGAAAATTGATTCTAGATAAAAGCAGCATCTTTAATTGTTCTTAATTGTTGTATTTTGGAAGAAAACTGATAAATATGATCCAGTTTGGGAATCTCAAACGTAACTTTGGCCTGTTGTTTTTTTTTTTTTTTTCTTTATTAGCTGATTGAAAAGCTATTGCGACTTTTATGCATTTTCTTGTCATGTAGAGAAAGGATGCAGGATAGACAATGGCTAACAATTGTGTACAATTAAACCTTTTTTAGGGCTTTAATTGCTGTTTTATGAGCTATAAGAAACAAGATGAACCATCTCCTTAACATATGTTGACAACATGAAATAAAAAAAAGAATAGACTGTTACTGGAGGTCAATATCTGAGTTGTTTGCTTGCCTGTTACTTGCAGCTCATTGAAATATTTTAATTGGCAGCAATAACAGTTATGATGTTAAACAGCGTTATTTTACAAAACCTGTTTATTTTTGGTATCCAGATTATGATGCTTTTCACCAAAAGCATCATAATTAAATCATAAGGACTAAATAATCACTAAGAGCCCCATGTTGGGAGGTTACAATAACAACAAAAGCTTAAACTGGCAAATAACTAACAGAGAAATGATTTTCTCATTAGACTGGACAGAGATTGGGAGACTTTCTTCAAACAGTGCTAGCAATTTGCCACAGATTGCTGCATTCTGGCAGCTTCTCCAAGAAATTAGTAAAACCAGTAATGACACAATTATAAACTTCTTCAGCTATTAATAGAAAGTAACAGATAGAAATCCCATCTCAGCTACGTTACAGAATTATCATTGCTGAATAAAAGAGGCAGCTGGGGAAATGCAGCTCTAAATAGGTAGTATGGCACAGAACATTTTTTATTTTTATTTTTTTTAACAGGGAGAGGGAGGGGAGGGTCGTTCAGAGGTGATTTTATCCAGACGTCCTGGGTCTCAGTCTGAAGACATGAGACATATTGAAGCTGAAGAAGATTAAAAGTTCCTGCTGAGTCTGTGTTTTGCTCTACGTGCTTGACTGAGTGCTTTGGTTGAGTTTGCCTGAATAGTCAGTGGCCTTCTGTACACCTCGGTTTATATTGTATGTGTGTGTGACTGGTTATATATGTGTGTGTTTGGAATAGGTTTTTATCTTTGCTCTAGTGTGCTGTAGCTCCCAAAAAACACAAAGACCTATCATGAAGGAATATCAAAGCTCTGTGCTGTATTGATCCCTTCAGCCTTAGTCACGTCGATCGCCCATGCCTCGGGTGACTCACTCCCCTCCATGCCTAATTTCACCCCAACCCATCACAGAGCCGAGCCATTTCATCTGACTACTAGTAATCATTTCTAACAACTTAAATTTAATTTGACAATCCCTGTTACCAGATAGGTATTGATCCCATCCTGAATGGGATGCTGACTGAAATCTTGTTCTGTGTTTTATTTGTCTCTATATTGTCTGCTGTCCAATTAGAGGGCATTTACATTCAGTCATCTTGCAGCAAGAAGCTGGAGCTGCAAAGACTTGTATCGATATGGACCGATACAGCCTGCTTTTTCTTCTGAAGGGACGACTAAGGTCCATCAAATCAAAAACTGCCTGCAGTCATCATTTCACATCGCATACGTCTTTATAGATACAAATTTAATGCATAATTTATCTTCTTTTGAAACAGTATTTTTTTTTAGTCGTAAGTAACTTTTTGATTAATCTAAATAAAGGTTTTGAACTTCGAGCTTCCTGACTCAGAGGAGCTGGACCACGGTCTTCGATTAAAGAAAGCTGGACTGCTCACTCCAGGTCTGGGGTCAAAGGTCAAGTACCATGGTATCTTGTTTACAAGTGATGCTAGGGTGGAGTGGGAGATGGATTAGTTGATTGGAGCTTTGTATGTATTGATGCGTGCACTGCCTGCATTTGTTGTGCTGCAGAAAGAACCAAGCAATAAAACTAAGCTATTGGTTTACCACTCCATTGAACCTCAACCTATGGTCATAAGATATGGATGATAAATTGCTGCTTGGGCCAGATTGAGGATGATGTTCAGTCCTGGGCTGAATGCAGTTTTGTTGCCCTACTCAAGTTCAGAGTGAGTCAGCCACTTGATTGAGAACCTCTGGGTCTCGCCTTTGCTTTGACGAGATGCGCAGATAATGTGGTTCTGTGGGTGTTTTTAAGCCATAACCATCAGCTTGCATTGGAGCGGTTAACAGCCGAGTGCAATGTAGTAAAGCTACTCTAAAAGTGATGCCATGGCTCTCATCTAATGGAATGTGAATCGGGTCACCTGGAGTAATGTCAACGTGCCAGAGTTTTGCCTTACTGCTTCATCTACATTTTGACTCTCACCTGCGCTCTTGAGATTTGGATCATTCCCAAAAGAATGAGGTTGTGGACACAAGCAGCTGAAATGAGTCATCTCCACCGGGTGCTGAGCTCAGACTTTGAGGCAGGATAAGGAGTTATTAAACTAGAGCTGCTATTCCCTGTCATTGAAAGGAGTCAGATTAGGTGATTTTGGTTAAATTGGGTCAGGTTGTCTCCTGGACGCCTGTCTTTGGAGGTTTTCCAGGTCATGGGGCCATCAGAATGTCTCTAAGGGGGATGTCCGGATTTAACTCCTGAAGCAGTTATCTCAGCCACCAATCTCCAATTAGCAGAAGACAGTGCAGGGCTATAGTGAGGTTACTGCCCATCCAGCTAATGTTGTCATTCAGTTAAAACTGCTTCTATCAGAAAAAATTCATCCAGATTTTAGACATTTCAAACACCCACTATTCTTCAAAGAGTCCTATCATTACTTTTTTTTTAACTACAAACCTAATTTTATTTGTATGGATTTCCTTGGAACAAAGCAAGACAAACTCATCTTTTTTAGACTCAGTCCAAGTATGTTACGGCACGGATATAACCCACGATGTGTCATCTTGGCATCATTCCAGACAAAGAGAAAAAATGCAAACCACAATTAGGCACTCAGATCATATAGAGTCTAGGATTAGATGCCAGTATTAAAAACCCTCTGCTTTAATCCATATCTCATGGAGTGGGATCTACCTTCAACTCTTACAGTGGGGCATGAGACTTTTTCCTAACATTTTGAAGTTTATTCCCCTCATTTAGACCACACTGAGGGATATAGATCTCTGCTCCAACACCACCCAACCCAATTTGGCTCTGGAGGACATATTTTTAATTAAGACCCAGCTGAATTCCCCTTGGCTTCTTCGCCTGGCCCAGCAACCATCTTGCCTATATCTGTTAAGTATCTCTTTCTGCCCTTCCAGATGTTTGCAGTGAACTGACCCAGATTGTACTTCCTGTCCCTGCCTCTAAATCAGCTGTAGGAACATGTGCAACACGATGTTGAGACATTTGGGCTGCATGTCAACAGAGTGTATCATAGCAGCGAATCTCCCGCCCCCCAAAGCTCTTCCTGTCCCTGGCTTTCATGTGTCATTTTTACAGGGCAAATCCCATCCCCGTGCCTTTTTCCCCCCTCTGTGTCAGTGAAGCATAAAAGCACACATAGAGTGCACACTGTCAAATCTTGTTAGTGAGGGCACGTAAAGGTTTAAACTGTTAGACTGTCCTTTCCTGATGGTTAGGTGGATTTATTCGGCTTCAAGTTACTTGTCCTGACCGGAGTATTTTTCGTTTTTGTACAGAAGCACACAGTTGGGCTTACTTTATTGATAGGGAAACTTTTCCTGAGGAATGTGTCATATTTTTTGATTTTTTTTATTTTCTGTTTTTTGCTTTTCAAACACAAGTGCAAGCAAATTACTGCGAAAAAACACCATCTGAACTCTTTGGAAAAAAACCACTGATGAAAAAGCCAGAAGACATCAATCAATAGATATCATTAGTGTTGTAAATGTGTTGGTCTATCTTCTTCTTTTTTTTTTTCATTGGTCTGCTGGTGCTCATTTTCTCTGCTTTCCATGTGAGCTGTGCCACATACTGTGCAGAGGGCTTCGCTAGGTAGTTAAAGAGCAGAGCGCTGTCATGTTTTCAGTTTTCTTCTTCGTCTCCTTTTCTGCTCCACCGTCCCTCTCTCTCTCATTATCCCACACAAAAAGAAATCTGGTCATGTATTACATTCAAAACATGGAATAAAATATGCAGTATTGATTGGTTTAGTGACAATGACTGCCAACTAAACTAAAGTACTAACAGTGTGTATGAACAGCCTACACTATGATTTACAATGCTGCAAGTTCATTTTCCCTTTGTTTTCATCCCACATATCAATCAAAACGACTTTTCTTTTAGGATTAGCAATGTTTCACATCAGCTGCAACTCCTATCTAAGCTCACTCACAAGCAGTCACAGGTATTTTGTCTTTGCCCTAGAAATTCTGATTTGTTGCTTCCTCCTTCTCCACCTTCCTCTGGATTATTCCTCAGTCTCCACTTGTGGTGGTTTAGCTCCATTCATCTTCCCATCAACTCTGACCAGCTTGTGTCTGCTTAAGAAAAACATTCCCACAGCATGATGATAACACTGCCATGTTTCATCATGGCTATGGCGTGTCAGTTAGTTATGAAGGCCAGATGGGTTCACTTTTGTATCATATGATGAGGATATCTTCTCTCACTGTTTGAAATTGTATGGCTTTCTTTAATGCTATTTTTCCATAATGTCCTGATTTATTTTTTTCCACTTGTCAATGGAGCGCACTTTCCTGTAGGATTTGCAGCAACTATACTCTTTCAAGAGGCTGATCAGCAATCAGAGCAATCAGGAACATCTTACATAAAACCCCGTTCCTTGTTTCCAACAGAATACATAAAATAAAAAGTAAATATTTCCTAAATACTTAAATTACTTACATTTATCTGACAGCACTGCAGAAATTTCAAAATGAACTGACCTCCTGAAGCTTTTATTTGCAAACTGAAATAAGAGAATGAAAAAGAAGTGGAAGTGCATTGAAGCTTACAGCATATTGTTTTCTTCTAGTTTCTTGAACTAAATACTAAAAAATTTTGCTTTGAAAATACTTAAGCAGCCTTAAATTTTGCTTCAGATGTGACACAACCATCGCAAATCTGGATGGGCGTAAATTAATGGGAGAGATGAGCATGTATTTTGCTCCTGATAAGATCCTCAAAATATTGGAGTTGCAGTAGACAAAGCTCCTCTGAGGTCCTGTAAAGTGTCCAGTCTGCTCATGTGTTTTGTTGCAGCTGAACCAGTGCTGAAAGGACACACGTACAGGGTCAGGTGCTAAATAGTAGGAGGTGTTTCCTACTTCAGTGGGAGAGAAGGATGCTCACTCATCTCAGTTCAGCACCAGAACTGAGAGAGGCTTACCTTTGCGAAATTCCATGTCAGGATCACATAATAGTCCCACCTGCTGACTCTTCGTTTTTTGGCCATTTGATCGTTTCTGTGTTGATTCCGATAGGGTCGCGCATTCACTAAGCCATGCTTAATTACCATATATAAACAAACTTCTTCAAACGCTTGAAACAACGGGTATCAACTAACATTATAGGGCATTATTGCCACCTACTGTAAGGAGTGTGACTAGACTCTGTTGATATTTTTTTGCAGTCAAAGACACATGACCCACTTTAGTGTCCAGCCACACTAGTTGAGAAAGACTGCTCTGTCATCTGCTTCTCCTGTCTGACTTCTGTTCAAGGATAGCTGCAGGCTTTTTGCACTTAGTCCTAAAGTTCAGAGGTTCTATGACCCACCATAACCTCCTTCATTCATTCTCCTTCTTTCTCTGGATTATCTGTCATTCTTCTAAGTCATTAGTTGTCTCAGGCATTATGCCTCCAAACTATTTTATTATAGGTCTGCCTAGTTAGTGTTGATGCCCTCCTGTAAAAAGAAACTTTGCTCCTGTTTCAAATGTTTTGGAGACAGCATTTTCTTAACTTAAGTTCCTCAAATTCCCTGCTGAAAAGTAGCATCCCCACAGTATGCTTCTGCTACTACCATGTTTCACAGTGGCATTGTGTAGCACTTATTATTAAGTCCAGAAAGGCTAATTTTGATCTCAATTGACCAGAGAACCTTATGCAAGTTTTCTGTGCCTTCTACATACCCTGTACCAAATTTGAATTGGACTTGTCATGGCTTTAATTTAAAAAATGGCTTAAAAAGTTGTTTTCTATAAGGGCCAAATTAGTTTTCTATTGAGCACACTCTCCTTGTAGGATAAGCAATGCTCAAACATCAGTTGCATCTCCCGTCTGACCTCATTCACAGAAGGCTACAGGCGTTTTTCTTTGCTCCAAAAGTTATATCACTCGTCACTGACCTCCTTCCTTCCTTTCCTCCTTTCACCGGATTATCCCCCATTCTTTTCAGTCATTCTTTGTGACCAACTTGTACAAACAGCATGTGAAGGCATTGCATTGAAAATAGCACAGCCCCCAGCAGCCACCTACCTACTCCATTAAATACGCACTCACTCGATGGGAGATTTGTAGCCAATATCCTGATTTGCATTACAGAAGGTAAGGAAGTGGTGTGGCTTGTTAAGGCACCGGCATGCTATTGATTGAAGTCCACGCTGTGTGCTGAATGTAATAAGAGAAGGTTGGCAAGGATGGGAAACAAACAGGAAGCAGATCTTAGTGCATTAATTTGGATAAATATAATTTTTTTTTAAAAAAACAGTAGATTAAAAAGAGACAAATTGTGCAAGTAGGGCTGCTTTCTTTGTCTGTACACAGCTGATCAAACAAATCGATAGAGTCCGCAATAAAAGAGCAGTGTCCTCTAACACTTCCACATAAGCCAAAGTCACAGCACCTCACCCTGCATCACTTACCCTGCTGAACTGAAGGCTGCCATTAAATATGAACCACGCATCACTCAGCCCTCTGCCGCGGTGTGCAGCCGCATGAAGGGGAAAAGAGCACAGCTCGATGATTCACCTGCTAGGTACTGAAGCTGTTCCCTGACGCTGCGCTCAGACAAGGTCTGCAAGCAGGATCGGGTTGGTTGCTCTTCTCTGAAATGCACACAGAATGCAGGAATAAAAAGCTGCTTCACAACCGCGTGGTGGAATGTAAATTAAAATTAGCCTCTTCCTTTGTCTTACCTGGTAAATAGATAAACAACTGCAGGGGCTAAATTTGTCACACAAGAGTAACAACAATAACAACAACAGCACAAAATGTTTGCATATTTTGCATTTTATCAAAATCAGTGCTGCCGAGTTAATGTGCAAGTCTTGTTTTATATAAAGAAGCTATACGCCGCTCTGGATTCACAGACCTTGAGTGCAGTGAAAATAGATTCTCGTCTTCAGCCTTAGGGCACCTAAACGTGTCTTTTCAGATTTGGTGATGGCTAGGTCTATGATCATTGAAGCGCTTCAAATTACATCAGGATGAAAAGGGGAAGGAGGTACATGGGAAATGAAAAAAGAAAGAAAATGATATTCATTCTTCCCCCTTATCTACCTTTTACATCAGTGCTTGCAGATAGGGCTTAGAATAGGTAATGAGCTCAAGTCCCATCTGCCACGTCCTCTGTAGGTAACGCCAAGAGTCGTGTCTGTCTTCCATAAGGTGCGGTGTCTTATAGAAAAGAGCTTTAATCCTTACACTACAAAATGTTTTTTAGTTTTGTTTTGGGTTTTTTTCTCATATCAGCTTGGAGAGCTGTGATTCATCATCTACTGGTGTGTAAAACTGAAACCTGACGTCCTGAGTTCAAGTTCTGAACTTTTGAAGAAGCCACTATATCATTGTGTGGCGAGACCACAGTGCAAACATACCGGCAGGTGCACACATTCAAAAACAGCCTGTCAATCACAAATGCAAACACATGGTGGGACTTACACTGACATGGCAGACCAAGGTTGGACAGAGGTCAGCAGGTCAGTGATGTTTGAAGGGAAAGCGGGGTTTGAGGTTTATAGCACCATCGCCATATGAACACATGACAGGAAGTCTAAGAGGCTATTAAATCGCTTGCTTTTATGGGTGTAATAATCCCTGTCCTCTGCCAGAGAGTCCAGCTGAGCATCCAGATTAGGTCTAACCAGAAGCATGCTGTTAGCTAATGCCAGGAAGCTCTCAAAGCCCAACAGGACTGCAGACATCACTTCATGTCGCAGTCAAAGCAACTGTTTGCTCCGGAGCTTAACATCATGTGCAGTGACTTTTTTTTTTTTGAGTTTTATCTCATGTTTACTGTTGTGTTTGGAAGCAAAGAGATGTGATGATAGCATGGTCCTGGTGAAGTGATTCATTCTCATGAGATGAATGAACTTAACCCAGTGTGATTCAGGATGTTTTTACCATTTTGAGATATTTTAAAATCTCTTTTTATGCCTGTGGTTAAAAATAAGTGCCTAGATGTGTAATTCTCTTCTCTTATTAAATCTAGAAATTTATCCTTTTGACAAAACGGTTAGTATTTAAAACTTTTTTGTATTTATTACTAATTGCACCTGCCTCTATAAATTTGTACTTTTTTTGTCATTATTCATTGAACCTGTTTTAGATAAAACCACATTTTTGAGAAAGTGACCACAAAAAAGGCCAGTGCTCTGTATTATATAACAGGCATTATATAAAGTGTTGCGTCCTTACATGCTAATGAAAAGCTTAGTTGGCACTTTTGTACACGCTATTTCCCTAATCACTTGAAATTAATTTGCCTGTGAATTAAAAGAAGAAAAAAAAAAGATTTCTTAAAAACTCATGGGACTAGAAGAAGAATCTGTGGCATAAACTTCATCAGTGAAAGGATCTGCTAACAACTGCCTTGTGTCAAGATGACACAATACACCCCACAGCAGGCAATGTCCAAGTCAGCTCAGAGATAAATTGAAGATGCAATATTAGGCTGATGGTTACCACGTTATGGTGGAACAGAGTATATAAGAAGGTGCAGACCACTGCAGACGTTTTCATGCCTTGGAACTTTTCACATTTTGTAACTTTACAACTAAGGATTTCATAGAGATTTAAGTTGATAAACCAACACATGTAGATGCTTTAACATTTTTAGAAATCTAAATCTGGAGAATGTTCTGTTTGTCTGTGTAAAGAATTGACTCCTGAGTCACTTCTTTGCATCTTTCACTGCAAATACAATTGCAGGTGTTTTGAAATAATCTAAGTTATATATTGCTGCAGATAACTAACTGTAATCTAACCTGGCCATTTTAACACATAAATATGCTTTAATCCAAAACTATTCCATTGTACCTCAGGGTGTGGTTTTCCTGGTGGAAGGTGAATATCCACTCCAGTGTCAAGGCTCTGGCAGTCTTCCCAAAACCTCTCACCATATTTCATGACTTTCTCCTGCCCATGATTCTCAGTGGGGATGATGTGTTTATAATGATTTGCAGTGTTAGTTCCCACCATATTCAGAGTTTTATATGTAGGCAGAAACAAAGTTTGGTCCAAGCTGGCCATAACACCTTCTTCCATGTGTTTGTTGTGTCCCCTGCATGGTTTGTGGCAAACTGCACACTGGATTTCTTATGATTTTGTTTTAAAATGTGACTTTTGTCTTTTCCATTTTGCAAACTGTAAAATGATTGACTCATAGTTGTCCAAACAAAGATTCTCCCACAAAAGCTGTGGATGTTTGCAGCTCCTCCGGTGTCACCATAAGTCTTTTGGCTGCTTCTCTGATCAGTGTTCTGCTTGCCTGGCCTACTAGCTCAGATAAACGGCCATATTTTGGGAGGTTTGCAGTTTTTCTAACCAAATGCATTGGGGTTGCACTGGATTATAGGTGTCAGAATAAAGAGAGTGCAATGTAAATTAAATCCACACTTTGATTTTTATTTGTTAAACATTCTAAATCATGTATTGTTTACCTGCAAATTGCATTTATTCACAGCTATGTGTTGGTCTATTAAAAATAATAAAAATAAATACATGCATTTATTGCTATAAAGTGACAAAATGTGGAAAATCTAAGTTCTGTTTGAGGGGTTTTGCATATAATCATCTCTTTTTTTCTCTCTTTACTAAGGAAGTTCAGAACTAGTTCAGAACTAAGCAGTCTTTGTGTAAAATTCTAACAAATCTGACTACATCTCAGTAAGCCCACATACAGACAGAGCAGGGTAACCGCCGAAGTCTCAAAGCAGTCAGTCGTAAAGCCCAAAATTCAGATAGGACCTCAAACCCCCCACATTGAGCAGCAATTGGAGAAACCATTTAAAGGAATGTACCCTGTTTACTATTGACATTGCAACAATTACCCAAGCATATGTGTGTGTAATTAGATAAGGCAGCCAGTTGTTCTCTAATGCGGCAAATCAAATTAACTAAAGATGCCACATTGATTTCTTTGTGTTGCCTAAATTATTCATCTTCACTTGCAGTGAACCAGTCAGCCAGCCGCCAGAGAGCTTTTTTAACTCCACTGCACCACTACACGCTTTCTGCCTCCATTCAATGATTGTATTGCAAAATCTTTCGAAGTACCTTTTGCAAGAAATTGTCATATTTTATTTAACAAACCGGCTAATTTACTCTCTAGACGAAAACGGGTTTGCCATGTTATGGAAAGTACAGAAATCCCATCAATGGCGGCAGCTCTGACCTCCATTACTGCTGTCGTATTTGTGTGAGAAGGAGGGGGAGGGAAGCGACACTGATGTAAGAATTCATGAGGCGCTCAGGCTGCAGACAACCTCATCTCAAGCTGCTCCATTGACATCCTGTTCCCTGGCATGTTGCGCTTAGGGAGATCAATATGACCTTACCTCCACTGCACGCTCCTTTGAAACTTAATTACTGATATTCAGCTACAAAGTCATCATAGTCTGGCTGTCAATATTCATCGGGGATCATTACGGTCCTAATAAAAGAGGTTATTTACGGGCTGCTCTGCTGACACCAGCCCAGGTCCAGGAATCCAGCTCCAGCCATCTCAATTTGCTTTGCCTCTCTCTCTCCCTCTCCCAGAAGCACTGACCTGAAAAATAAAAATTGACAGCAGAGAAACAAACAGGAGAGAGGACGGAGGGTGAATTTCTTCGGGCTTGTCTTTTAATTCTCTTAGCTATGTTTGGAGGTTTTTCCAACCTGATCCAAATAAAAAATAAATAAAAGAAGAAAAAAGTAACCATATCCCAAAATCCCTAACTAAATTTTAACTTTGGTTACCATCAACGTTGCACTCCAACCCACTGAGGAATATTTTATAACATTTAAAAAAGGGCAGGTTCATGCTTTTCATTCCTCAAGCAGCCGGGCATTGTGTTTTTCAAGGCCATTCAGCTATGATTCACGCTCCTCCACAGAAAGCAATTTAATCCACAGCAAAAGCAATATACAGCACTGCCGAGGTCCCAATCCTGACATTGTACGCCAACAAAGAGCTGTGTGATTGTTGGAGTTTGCTATATGTTAATTCATTCAATAAATCAATAGCTTCACTGTAATTGAAGTAGTTTGCTGTTTGACGCAACATGTTGGAAGGTGAAAGGCGGAACAGCGAACCCTGTGGATGAAATGAAGTACTGCATCCTCCTCTAGAACTATCCATACACACACACGCATGCTAAAACACCTGCACACACGCACGCGCACGCATACAAGCATGACTGCACACTTCCCTTTGGTGTCTTGATTAATATGGTCTACCTTACATCAGCGCACTGGATGCCAGTATACACTGCAATGCCTTCCGTGAGCAATTAGCAGAGAGGCTCCACCAGCATTGGATTATCCACAACAAAATGCCTCCTGACGCGCGCCCTAAAGCCTGCTGACTTATTCATATGCATTTACTTTTAAAAGCCTCTGGCCTGCTTTTAAAGGCTGGGCTGCCTCAGAATTGAAATAAGATCAACATCTGGGAGGAAAAAGAGATGGGAGATGAGACATGCAGGCATAATAGGTCTGCAAAGAGGTAGCTGAAAAGAGAGGGAGAGAGGTGGAAGAAGGTTTGGAAATGATATTGGTGTCAGTTCCTCTTGCAGCAAAGACACCTGGACGAGATTTTAATTGCATTTCGTTGATGCAGGTTTTCGCTTTTTAGTTTAGAAAATTCTCCACTTGTTGCCACAATCATGGCAGATTTGTCAAAATATAGGCTCTGACTCATAGTGATATGTTTTTTTAATAATTATTATTTGCATTTTGTCCCTCTAGCCCTGAATATCATTAATAATTAAATCCACTGTCAGAATCTCATTTTTCTGTGTGCTTCATCTCTTTCTTGTCTCCAGGGACCCCAACAAACCAGTTCCCCAAGACACCAAGTTCATCCACACCAAGGCTAACCGTTTCGAAGAGGTGGCCTGGTCCAAGTACAATCCCCAGGACCAGCTCTATCTGCATATCGGCCTGAAGCCACGTGTGCGTGACCACTACCGGGCCACCAAAGTGGCCTTCTGGAAACACTTAGTGCCCCATCTCTACAACCTCCATGAACTGTTCCACTACACCTCTACGACCACCAAAGTGCCACCCCCGGAGACCACACCGAAAAGCGTGTCCACCAAGAGGCCCAATGGGAAAAACTGGCCCTTCAACACCAAGCGCCCCCCCATGTCGCCTGCCTACAACAGTGAGGATAAGGACACTTGGAACGAGGATGAAGAGACGGGGCCTCTTGTGGTCGACAACCCGAGGGACTATTCCACAGAGCTCAGCGTCACCATTGCGGTGGGAGCCTCGCTGCTGTTCCTCAATGTCCTGGCTTTCGCAGCCCTCTATTACCGCAAAGACAAGCGGCGGCAGGACTCCGGCCATGGGCAGCCCAGCCCGCAGCGCCAGACCACTTCCAACGACATTGGTCACCACGCGCCCGAGGAGGAGATCATGTCCTTGCAGATGAACCAGACGCACCATGAATGCGAGGCGGGAAACAGCAACGAAGGGGCGCTGCGCCTGGCCTCGTTGCCCGACTACACGCTCACACTTCGCCGCTCCCCAGACGACATCCCCCTCATGACGCCCAACACCATCACCATGATTCCCAACTCCCTGGTGGGCATGCCCAACCTCCACCCATACAACACCTTCACAACTGGCTTCAATTCCACCGGCCTGCCGCACTCCCACTCTACCACCCGCGTATAGCTTTAAGGAGGCCGGGGTGGGGGGCGGCCAGCGCAAGCGGGAGAGAAGGAAGTGGTGGTGGGTTGGCGGAGGAGGAACAGGAGGATGAATGAATTGAGGAGAGGATTGTGTTTTATAAATATCACAGGCAGGGGAAGGGCTGCGTGGGGGCAGGGGTGTGGAAGGGCAGGAGTGGGATTAAAACGTGCAGAGATTTAACTAGACTTTTACTATGACGAGAGCAGCTGAGAGCTCTCTGTGGATGTCAAGTTGTGCAGAGCTGCCAAAATCAAACTGCTTTCCTTCTCCAGAAAGAGGAGGAGGTGGTCTTTCTGCAGTGTTTTTTGTTTTTTTTTTTCTAAAATTAATCATTTTAAAAGCCTTTTTAAGCAGACTGAGGAGATATCAACATTTTTTTTCTTGAATTCAGAAGAACAAAAAAAAATATCAAAGAGAAGTGCTTTTTATTTCCCCATCCCTTCCTCCTGCGGGAGACATCTAGAATGACGGCCTCCGCGTCAATATTTGCGAATATTTTTAATTGCTTCTTTGTTTTCTTTTTATGTTTCAATGCCTTACTGAGCTCTTTCTTTTCTGTCATTATTTCTCCTCCCTGAGACAATTCAGCGCAGAGTGTGTTACAAAGCAAGATAAGACTCAGAGATGAGAGACTGAATCCAGGATGGGGATCTAGAGGATATGCAGATGTAGAGATTTTAAAACCCATTTTGGGCAACTCTTTTTTCTTTTTTTTTGTTGTTGTTGTTGTGGTTATTTTTTTGTTTACTTCTCTGGTGCATACCAACACAGCAGCCACACAGACAGTGTTATCCTTTTTTTAAACTAGAAATGATTTGTGTGAGACTGTTCTTGCCAAGACATGAGAAGGCGGAGATGAATACTACGTTACTGTGATTGTTTTAAAGACAAAAAAAAAGTGCATCTTTTACAGCCAATTTTATCTGTTGAGCTATCCAATTTTATGGTCACAAGGTGTGCACGTGCAAATGCTGCTGGGTGGTGTGTTTGAAATGCATGTGAAAATGATTTTATATTTGCAGCGTGTAAGAGTGATCATGAGGTTGTGATAAAGAAAGAGAAACGATGTTGTAACTTGCAAATGCAAGAGTTCTTAAGGTGTGTGTGTTTGTATACATGTGTGTATGCGTGAGAGAGAGAGAGAGAGAGAGAGAGAGAGAGAGAGAGAGACAGAGTGTGTGTTCGTGCACCAGTTTTATTTTACTGTTCTGTTTGTTTTGCATCTTACTGTAGGTGTGGGGAGGGAGCGGGGGTTCTGGGAAGTGTAGGAAATGAGTACTTTCTCATGTTGCTGATTTTGGTACAACACCAGTAGAGTTTTTTCTGCTGCATCTCTGGTTGTCTGTCTTCGCAACATAGCACTTTTGTTGTTTTAAAAGTTCTATATGTCTAATTTTTGCTTAATGAATACAAAATAAATATATTATTTTATGTCTAAGAGAGAAAAAAAATAGCTAAAGAATCAACTGAACTAACAGACATGATTCCATCGACTTTGTAAGAGTTCCTCTTCAACAGCAGACAGAGGCCTGTTTGCACTGACTAAACCTACATCAGTGCACACTTGTATTTCTTTGAATATATATATATAAATATGGGCATACATACATATATGTATAGGGCTTCTATAGAGATATCATCCCTGTTTACGAAACAATTAAAATACAATTCAGACTGAAACGGCCCAGCGTAAAGAACTCCCATGTAAAGTTGTTGCCATCTGAAACATACCAAGCCCAAAAACGTTCAAGGTGTCTTTGTAAGAGCTCTATATGTATATTTATGTATAAAATATTTAATATTTATTTATGTATACCAGATGCATACATGCTGATTGTGCCATGTGCCAAATTAAACTGTAAAAAATGAAGAATATAAAGTTTCACTAAACTTTTTCCTTTCTTGATCATACTTCCTTTCTTTTTGTGACTTATTATTTCCATTTTTAATGAGTTTAGGAGCTATCCTTATGGCAACTGCAAGGCTCCCCCCGTAAGGACTTCCTTTTTGCCTCCCTTCTTCCTCTCTGCTGCTCCTTCTCCCTCTCTCCCTTTCTCTTGCTGAAACCTTGGCAACTAAAAACACAGGCTAACAGCTTGGGGCCTATCTGTGTGCATGACTCCAGATTTTACTCTAATTCATGCAAAGGAGCGCTGTAGCAGTGGGAGATTGTAAAAAGATTGCCTTGATGCACTCACACGGCATCCTATTATATGTTAATCTCGTGGAGAAAACTGGAGTTATTGATTCTACGAACAAAACTGACCATTTTCATTTGGTGTCTCCGTGCAACCCCAATTTTCTACGAAGTGCGGTAATGCTACCCGACTAGTGATGCTAGATCAACTTTGGAGTTTTGGTACAATAGAACTCAACATATTTATGAAGTAGGCCATTATGGCTCCCCTTGGTATTTAATGATTGGGAACGCAGCAGAGCGAGAAGTGCAGTCTGGTCAGCTCATCAGTGATGTTGCCGGTAGCAGAGAGGAAGAAAGAAAGGGGGGGGTCTATTTGAGGAAAATCATTTGGATATTGATATGACCCATCGTAGTTTTGCTCATTTTGCCTTATATGAAGTTCACTTCCTGATTTGCGCCATCGTACAAAATGAGAAAACCTACTTTTATGTACAGGATCATTTACGAAAATCTCCATGACGTATACAAGCAATCTAATTACAACAATCCTGCCATAGATTTAAACCCAAACAGTTTAAATAAAATAAAGACTTTTCAATACCTCAGCATTCAACAACGTTGTGTTTTATTAAAATGCAGCACTCTGCACATGCATTGGCAGTCCTGGCAAAGATGTGTTAACAGTGTGAAAATGAATTCCTCTTTTAATGCAGTGGTACAATCTCCAACAGAAAGGGATAAAATCATTGTTTAATTCTTGTGAATTAATTTTTTTAGAGGGGAAGAAGGTGTTAAATTGTTAGGATTTTTTTTTACCCTTTAAAATCATTGCAAAATAAGTATAGCTGAAAGATAGTACAACTGTGGAACTACTACGCCACGAGCCAAATCATCAATAGTTCATATTAAAACAGAGAGGACAAGAGGTTTCATTAGCATCCGACTTCACGACACTAAAAACCAAAAATGATCAGTTGAACTCGGATGTACATTTATTGCAAATTATTTAGTCACATGTGCCAATTTAGCAGCTTTCATCTAGCTGTCAAGATACCCAACCCAGAAATTCACGTGTAGAAAAAATATCAGTTGATAAGAAAAAGAGAAAAAGGAAAGAAAACAGCAAGAGCATCTTGAACATGGCCACTGTAAATGGATTAGTGTGACACTATGCTTGCTCCATCAGAAAATATATTCATCCTTTAAATAGGTCACATCATTGCCAAAACCTGCAGAGGGCATTGTAGGTCACACTACATTTATAGACTAACTGCCTGTTTTTATAATTATATTTATGGTTCCAGGGCTTCAATTTATTACAGGCACATAAATTAAAGATGCAAGAATCTTTTTCAACAACACACAATTTATATCTTTAGATTATTGTTTGGAAATATTATGATGGATCAATTTTTCATTTTCTTTTCTTTATTTTATTGAATTTTTTTATTTTTTTATTTATTTATTTTTTTTTATTGATGAAATGATCCAGGAAAGAAACTCATTAAAACACCAGTTTCTACAGTTCCATCAAACATTGCGCCACACTTCAGGTTTTATTTACTTTAGTTCTTAACTGGTGTTTCATGAACAGGTGGCCATAAACTAAGCTCCAAATATATGCTGCTTTTTAGCACCGTGCTTTAAGGATTTGTGAATCACTAACAAGCTGTCATTTATAATCCTAGTCATTACTGATTGATTATGTGATAGGTGCAGACAATCTGCTGATGAGACTGTCTAACTCTGGGTGGAAGATCCAGAGTTTTTTACATTCAGGGTACCGTGCATTGTGCCTCCTGTCAGCTTTTATTTCTGAGCTCATTTTTATGAATGAACATTTTACAACACAGAGTGTGAAATAAAGTGGACTCTTTAGATGTGGGAGTAGGTTAACTTCCTCTGATTCAAGAACACACAGGCGTACATTCTTTCAAAATTTTCATACCACTTTATCACTGAATTACTGTTGCAATTATAAATTAGATTGAATATGTTAATATGCTTTGATCTTAACCAAGCTGCTCTGACTTAACCAAGCTGCTCTTGGTCCTGTTTTCCACTAAATTTGAGCAGCGTCTCTGTTCCAACGAAAGAAAAGCACCAACAGGCACTGGTACCTGCCAGTGTTAGGCACCATGTTACAGCTCTGGAAAAAAAAAAATTAAGAGCCTAATGCACTGAAAACCTAATGGTTATTCCACAAAAATTGATTTCTGAAATCTTCCTGAGTTAAAACATTAATATTGTTGTTTCTAAATGAATGTGAACTTGTTTTCTTTGCGCTTTTTGAGGTCTGAAAGCACTGCATCTTTTTTTTGTTATTTCTCCAAATAAATATTAAGTTTTTGCTTGGAATTTCAGAGACATGTCAGTAGCTCATAAAATGAAAGAACAATATTCATTTTATTCAAACATATACCTATAAAGAGTAAAATCAGAGACACTCATAATTTTAAATGGTCTCTTTTTTCCAGAGCTGTATGTGTAAAAACTTATGCTCTTGTTTACTGTGGCTAATAGAGCAAATTGGGTTTTTTTTTTGTTATTGTTTTCTTTCATATCCCATTTTATTTTTGACCAAGTGCAAACATATGCCACATTTTTTAGATTTTGATTCGCAAACAGTTTTGAAAATTCTTTTTTCGCTTCCCTTGCTATTAACTTTCTGCTAGAATATCATGTGAAATCTCAATGAAATTACTGATTTTTGAGAATAATGTGAAACAAAACAGTGAATGCGGTTAAAATTGGGCAGTGGATGTTAGAGAGAACTTTCAAATAAAAAAAAACATATGGAAGGTTGCCATGATATTTTCAATCTAGCTTTAAAGCAGGGCAAATGTAACAGAGTGCTGGCAGGGGTACACACGATGGCATCTGGGGCAAAGTTTTGGATACATTTTCCTAAGAAGAGCCACATAATTACACAAAACCACTGGGGAAACACTACGAAAACTCCAGCAAGACGAGATGAGATCCGTCTCGTCCTTTAATGACACCGGGACGTTGAACTAAATCAGCCCAAACGTCAGGTGACATGACCCACCGACAGGAGGAAAACGAGCAGGACTCATTTCCGAACAGTCAAGATCTGTTTGCAGTTCATTGAGTGTGCGTCCACGAAGTGACATCATTCACGGACGAGCTCGGAATACCCCGATGGGGTTTGTGACTGGCCCGACAGCGGCGAAGACAAACGCATTCTAGGAAATGGATGTGCCAAATTACACAGTGGCACCCGCTGGGACAGAACTGCAGGTGTGGCTGTGGGTTTCTTGTGTATGTGTGAAGATACTGAGAATTTTATTCTCACTGCAGAGAACGTGTTGTTAAGTATATTTCCTCTCACCTTTTCTCCCCCTTGCCTTCATCGCTTTCCTTTTGTGTCTCATTCGCCTTCATTTTCTGTTTTTCTTATTTAAATCTTCTCTATAGAAAATTCAGCTTGTTTTTTTTCCAGATCTTTCTGTCTCAGGCAAAAAAGAGCATCTTCCTTTAATTTAAACTTTCTTAGTTCCCTAAATGCAAACTTCTCACTAATTTAGTTTCATTATCTTGAGTTAATATATCTCTGTGGACTAAGAGGTTAATAAACAGCCATCATTAAAAAGCAAGTCACTAAACGAAAGCCTGTTCGTTTTAAATGTAGTTCCCTGCCAGTGAGAAATAGCACTAATTTTAACTTTAGAGCTATAAGTAGACCTCATTTAGACATTGCTTTAATACTCTACTAGAAAGGTAAAACATGAGTTGTGCAGCAAGAATTGAAAACACAAAGATAGGACACACATTGTTTGTTATCCTGTCAGATCAGGTAGGAAATCACAGGACTGGTGATCAAAGAGTTGTGAATTTGAGACAGACTAGGGCTGATTTCTTGTTTTTATTCATGTTGCTCCATCTTAGCTAACACAAGTGTGCATTTAGACTTCTAATAAACATCTAAAACCAATTCTAGGCCTGTAATTCTTTCAAACCTTTGTCAGAAAACGGCATGGGAATGGTGAAAACATGGTGATAGCAACATCACGCTGTACGAAGCTGGACTTTTTGTTGGTCAACTGTAAAAACATCCTCACAAAACTCATTAAGGTTATAAGGTTATAATGTGACAAAATATGAAATGGTTCAAAGGTATAGCATATTCCATTAAGGTAAGGTGAAGCATATTTCATTTTTATTCAAATGCAGGCATTTTACCAAATACTTTTGGACATCGCTGCAATCTGCATACATATATAGGAAATAAACATAACCTTCTGGACAATGAGTTTAGCATCTGGATTCTTTCAGGGCTGTTGCAAAACAAACACACCTTCATTTTTATTTGTCCTGCAGAAACAAATAAGGTCTTCCCTGAAAAACACTTAATCTGGATGGCAGCATATGCTGCTCTAAAACCTGAATATATCATTTAGGATTAATTGTGCCTCCACAGATGTGCAAGCTTCTCATTCTGCATTCACTAATGCACCCTATGCCATCTCCAATGCCGGCTTTTGAACTCCATCCTATCATAAGAGAGCTTTGGTTGAGAGAAGGCCTTAGTGATCTACACTGTTTTTTGTGCAGTCCTATTTGACTTCACAGAGATGACATTAATTTAGTGCAAATTTTCACCACCATCCTTAGAAACCATCCGCTATAGATGCTTGAATGAATGTAAGTGAATAAGTGCGTACCCTTTTTCCAGAGCTAGGCCTAAACACCCGCTATCCTGAAAGTGTTTCTAAATAATATTCTGTGAAATGTTGGTTTTAGATTATTTGAAAATAAACATTTCAAATGTAAGGGCTAGGGTAATTTTCTGTGCATCATTGTTTTTTATTACATCAACAATTTCCCACATTTAAATGGAAATTCTGTGCTGCTTTTTACTACCTGAAACTAATTTTCTTAGGGCCAAATGCAATGTAATCCTATTGCGATAAAATTGACTAAAAAAAACCACCAGTAACGTGCAATTGGTGATATATATATTTTTAATGGGTCACATCTGTCCTATCATCAAGAGGCTCTCTAAAAGATTTAGCTTTTTGCAGGTTTTTGGACACTGGAGTACATTAGAACTTGCTAGAAGGGTTAAATCTTTGTATTTCCTTGTGGTCTTTTAACAGATAAAATATAGATACTTCATGAAAGTAAAGCAAAAACCTTTCATGACATGGTTTAAATGCAGCTTTGGGTGCAACAAACTGAGGCAGTATTGCAAAAATGGAAAAAGACCCAATGTATTGTGCAGTTGAGCAGTAAAAAGAGGCCAGTTTGGCTTTTACAGAAGTCCAATAAACAGGAGTAGTCACCATAGTTCAACACATACAAGCATCCCCACCTGCCCTGGGCCTAAAGCTGCTTGTCGACTACATAATGATCTGCCCTCTATAAGATAGATGGCCTCAAGATTCCACTGAGGCTGCCGAGACTAAAGCCTGCATGCTGCTGGTGCGTTAGGGAAGTAAAGACAGCAGGCAACAAACGTGTTTTATCTCCAGTCTCATGCGTGGAATATGCGGGCAGTATGAAATGCTGATTGATGGCTGAATTTTCTTACTGTCTGTTCCAATTCTGGGAGCAGGATGGGAAAAGGCATTTCATAGTAGCATTCAAAATCTCCGGGATCAAATTCCGTTTTTCCTTCACAGCATTACGTGGTCTAACCGTGGGTATTTTTGCAAAGTCGCTCCTTGTCAGCCGAGCCACAAGCCCATCACTATCTTTCAGTTGCATCAGCTGGAGTTCACCATGAGATGGCAGTCCATTAATGCCTCTCTCAGATGTCTGTTGCCGACGACGTAGGAGGGTTGCATCAGTGGACCTTTAGCGTCAGAACCTGGTAGCGCATGCAGCTTCTTTAGAGTCTACAGAGGATGTCAAAATTTTAATTTTTTTTTTATTTTGAGATAACATTACAAATACTTGCAGCGACACCAATATGATCTGGTGTGCTAATCCAAGCTACTAGGCATTTCACACATCTTTCAGATCAAATACGTCAAGGATTTAACTTAAATATCGGAGCTTCATTTAAAAAAAGGAACTTTTTTTCTCATAAAGAATGGAAAACAGCCTTTGAAGTTAAGCCTCTTTTACCCTCAGAGGCAATAAACCACGTTTTTCCAGTGAAGATCTAAATGTTAACCCTGCTTAGCTAATTTTAAACATTTTAAGTTGCGTGATATATTTATGGTACATTCTCTTTCCCAGAGCCAGATATGGCTAGGTTCATAACAGACAGTTGACCTAATAAAAATGTAAAAAGTTTGTAATGTCTAAGCTATTCCTTCTCTTTAGAAGACTGGATGTATTGGCTATACATATTTTCGGATCATTAAGCTAACTTTCAAATCAGACAATGATAGCTAAAGTCAACATAAAATGCAGTTTCATGTTCTCATTCTCAAGAAAGCTATCCAAACCAGCATTTACAAGCTAAACGTAACATGTGACAGGAAACAGGGTCTAATATTATGTGCAGAATTGTTTCAATTCAGGAGGGTTTTTGAACAGAATGTTTAAGGTAATGCAATACCATCTCAATTATTTGAGTCTGAGCTTTAACTTGGCCACAGCAAAACTTTCACTGGGATGTTCAGAGCTGGATTTTTTATTTATTTTTTTTGCTGTAGCCCAAATGTCGTTATATAAGGTCACCAAATGAAGGCCAGGTGTTCTCCTTTAACATGTTTTTGGTTAAAGTAGAATTCACTGTTGCAAAAATAAAAGCAAGTGATCCAGGTCCTGACTCGGCAAAAAACAAAAACAGGCCCAAATATCACATAACATTACAAAGAATCCAGTTTTTTGGTAAAGTTGTAGATGATTGACATGCATAAATTAATCCATATAGAAAAGAAAGCTTTACACATTAGAACATGCAAACCACAGCGACAACACAACAGCTGTTTCCAACCTCTCTCCTATAGTTCTTACATGCTCCGAGTATTTTCACAGCTGTAAAGATGCCCCGAGACCCCCTGTGTGACTGACAGCTTCCCAGCTTGATTCTTTTCAACACTTTCTGTTTCTGGCCCTCTGGGTAGCTCATGGCATTTGCTAAAACTATGCTCACTGTCACTTCCATTCACATATCCACATCTCAGAGCCTTTAACCCCCCTTTCTGTTTCTTCATTTGATGTATAAATTAGGGATAAAGCCTTATGTTTTTCCCCATTTTGAAAATAAATAAATTAAACTACTAGATTGAAGTTCTTAGGCATATTTTCTCTTCTTTGCTTCAGTTTTAGTTATGATTTCAAGTAAACTGAGCTGAAAGAGGAAGGATGAAATGGAGTTGAGTAAAACCCCAGTCAGCAATGATGCAATGGCTCATTTAAAGTCCAGAAGACTGGATGACTCACATTCCTTGGGAATGAACTCCTTTGAAAATAATTGTCCTGGTTTCCTCTTCCATACAATGGGAGAGTGGCCAGAGAAAATAACAGGAAATTACTGGACTATATGTTGGGATTTGGATTTACGTAAGTGAAGCAAGAAAAAGCCAAACAAACGATAAAAATATGTTCCTCTGAAACAGGGAGTTTCTCCTGTGCTGACAGCCACTGAGGACATTTCTTGAACAGAAGATGATATATATAGAGACTTTGGTAACACTTTAGTTGACGGGTTGTGAATAAGAATGTCATGACACCGTCATAAACATGACATAACACCCATAATGAACATGAGTAAGTCTTCATGAATATTTATGACTGTTGTCATAAAGCGTCATCCGGTAAATCATGACACTTTTAATACAAAGTTGACATTATTCAAAATTTCTTTGTTATGACAACTTGACATTAACCAAGAAATCATGATCTGACATAAATTTGTTATAAAAGTATAACTGATTAAACTTTAGCTTTAATAACATAAAGCTACATAATTTAAAAAGTTTAATCTGGCTATAAGCCGCATGGTTCAAAGCTTGGGGGAAAAGTAGCGGCTTATAGTCCGGAAAATACGGTAATGTAGAAAGACATTTCCAGGGAAGGTATATGTTACATTAGAGAAGCTGTCCAGTGATGTCTGTAAAC
Organism: Alfaro cultratus; assembly: GCA_903066825.1. Classification (NCBI taxonomy): domain Eukaryota; kingdom Metazoa; phylum Chordata; class Actinopteri; order Cyprinodontiformes; family Poeciliidae; genus Alfaro; species Alfaro cultratus. The sequence continues at coordinate 24,763 of CAEFZX010021837.1, forward strand.
AGAAGTCACATTAAACATGTATGAACACAATCCTGCCATAGGCACAAATATTTAGTAACAAAGTGGTTGTTTTTATAAATTGATTAGTGATTTTTGTCAGTATATATTTAGAATGACACTTAGCGATATTACTGTGTTTTGTTGCTCAGGTCCGAGGATGGCTGCGTGTCAAAAGAGAAGAGGATGCTGCTATGTTTTATCATTGCACTGACTTGCTTGGCATTTGCACAGAAATCAAACTTAAACTGTATTAATTTAATTTAATACTTTACCTTTTAAAAAGGCTACTGCTTTATATTATACCTGCAGGTTGCGTTTTATTGCTCTCCCTTTGTTGCTGAGATAAGGGGCACGTTATGCACGTTCCGTTTTGTTGTTTGTTCGGCTATGTGGTTAAGTTAATCACTTAACGTGATTGTTTACAAAGATCGATCGTCGTTATGCAAACTGCATTTGGGAGCAGATTTTGCGAGTTCCAAAATGAAAAAAATGACCCTTTCCCTGTCGATCTTCAAAATAAAAATTACATCAGAAATCTTATTTCTTTATTGCATTTCTTTAATTTTATCAATGCAACGAAACATAACACATGCGTATTGTAACGGGAGATAAACTTAAAGCACCATTGCGCAACAGAGTCACGTGGTGCGTCATTCCGTCCAGGACGCACTGCAGGGAAAATAAACATTTAATCATGAATGCTAATTATGTATACACTTAGTCGTTTTGATAATAGGCTAATGTAAACACTTAAAACCTGTGTTGCCTTCATTATAAGCCTTAAGGCTTTCAATTTTATGCTGCTCTAGACAGATTTTGTTATTGTTTTCATGGTGCAATATGGCTCTTTCAACATTTTGTGCTGCCGATCCCTGATTTAGGAGTTTGTACAAAACTCAACTTTTTTATTTTACCTTTATTTCACCAGAAAAGTCCCATTGAGATAAAAAAAAAAATCTCTTACAAGAGAATCCTGGTTTATGACATTGTGTCTTACCGTCAGACATGTGCAATGCTTATTACGCCTGAAATCCTCAAAGTATAACAGTTTGTCTTTAGCAATGTTTTTACTCACAGTTGTTCTTTTGCAGTGTTTAGGAGTGTTTTATTCTGGTGCAGAAAGTTGTTGTAAAAGCACATCACTTATTTCAGGATGGTTATGTATGGAAGCAGCTCTTATGTATGGAAGCAGCTCTTATGTATGGAAGCAGCTCTTATGTATGGAAGCAGCTCTTATGAATAAAGAAGTGTGGACTGGAATGACCAGATTTTCAGATACCAACAACGTATCTTGCTGTGTTGTCTCCCACAACTACCAACAATGATCACCAAACAAACGGTCATGATGGGTCCTTGATTTTAAAATAAAATTTTCTGCTTGGGAAATTCATGCTTTTTTTATTCTGCTGTTATTTTATGCTGCTACAGCCATGCAAGGAAATTATTCTGTGACTACTTCTCCCATATCTTATGGTAGTGCAATTATTAGACCAAATGAAAACACAAACAACAGAAGTAAATTTCATGGGTTATGTCGGTTGATGGTCCTCTAACATTGAATTTGATTTGACAGTTTCAGTATAAATTACAATATTTTATATTGTATCAAATGTTAATGTAGGATGCAAAGGATTTGACAAGATAACAATAATCTTCATTGCTTAATTTTTGTGTTCAAATAGTTACAGACTAATGCTACAGGTTCAGCCTTTTCTTTTTAATTAAACTTTGGGTTGTTTACAGATACCTAAGTTATCTCTGACTGATTTTAGGCTCAGCCAATCAAGCTTTCAGATTTCTCCAATTTTGTATTAAACCACTCTTCATTGTTGTAATGCCACAAATTAAATATTGGTTAAGCGCCTCATGCAACTTTGTATTAGCTTTGTATGACTAGCCCTGTTCTTGAGGAAACTGCACACAAAGCTGGAATTTACAATAGTGTAACCAATATGCCATATAGTCTGATGTTTGTTCTGATGTCTGTTGTGAATTACAATTCAATGAAAAGGGATATAGAACAAATCACAAATAATTCCATTCTTTCTTTTTCTCAGGAAATTCAACATCCTCATTCTGGCAATTGCATAGATAAGAAGTGGTGGTATCATTATTGTTTCTATCAACATGCTCATCGTCTGAGACAGGATTTTTGTTTTTCTTTCACATTTTAGATCTTGGTTTCACTTAAAAAAAAATAAAATAAGCACATTTACAGACATAAATTATGCCTATTTTTCTTGTTCTGTTTGTTGTTTCTTGTTTTTTTTCTAGCCAAGTAAAACCCCAAGTTAGTAAAATAAATGGGAAAGAGTAAAAATCCTCTCTATGAAGCAAAGATTTTTTTTAACAGATGATTGGTAGTTGGATCCTGAGCAACTCCCTGTGACAAAGTGAGCTGGATACTGATTACCCATATTTTACCCAATCAGCTTGAAACCATGGAGAGAAAGCAAATTAACAATTGTGTTATTATAATTATTGGGGGGGTTTAAAGGTAGGATTCCACAGGAGTTTTTGCAATCATTGTAGCATTTAGTCTGTAATAGTATTGTTATTCCTTGCTGTTTACATTCTAGTGCCATAACTCTGTCTGACATATGAATATATTCATGAAGATGTAAGACTTGGAAAGATTCAGAGACTAAAGTTAGATGACTGAGAGATTAAGGGCAAACTGAGATTGTTTTGCACTATCATGGCCAAAAAAGTAGTTGTCCTGCCACAGATTACAACAACATTAATCGCTTTAAAAGGTTTCACAGTGTTTGAGGGTTATCTGAACATTTCCCAAGACTTTTCTCTTCTTTCTGCATACAAAACAATGTACAGTTGTGGGGGGAAAGTAAGGGAGGCCTCGAGCAAACAGCTTGTTTGTTTTTCGCTAGCCCGAAACCAGCAGTCTGTGCAATTTACAAAATCATGCCTTTAAATATTTCAAATTGATTACTGAAGTAGATTGTTCCTCATTTAGTCTGGTTCTAAACATAGGCATGGCTGCTTTTCAGCATGTTAAAAATAATAGTGAATACATCAGCAAAATTACACGGCTGGATTCGAGTCGTGAGGGAAAATTCACACTATAAGTGGGAAGCATTCGCTGCACCCTTTCGTGTGTGTTTCCCTGACAACTGCAGGAAACACCTGCACATGGATGTCACATGCAAAAACAAATCAACACTGCAACAGACACTACAAATGTGAGTAGTTTCATAATTTTCTGCCCTGAAACTTGATAAAGGTATAAAGATACTCCTATGCAAGAGCTCTAGAATACTGTATGGCATCTATGGAGCTGTTGATTTATACTTTATTACACAGAATACCTATCTATGTGTAATGGTAGAATGTAAATAACTTGTATTCCTACAGTTTAGGATACTTTATCTCAGTTATATGTTAGATGATTATTGCATCAAAATGCAATGATTATTGCAGTTTGATAAACTAATCATCTATATGAGGGGTTGTGTGGCACAACTAAATAGGCATAAACTGTACGCTATACGCAATAACCAATTAGTTATTGGTGTTTGAAACCGATTTTCTAACTTCCTGTAACAGCAAGCTGTGGTGCAGAGGGAATTGTAGCTAAGTAAAGAGCAGGCTCAGATTTAATTTCAGAATTTTTTGGTTTCTGTTTTTGCCTGTAGCAATCCTGCAGATCACACCACCATTTTGAACTACACAACCACTTCAGAATTTACTAAACCTTTCTCTTCAGATAATGTAGGAAATTATAAAATGGTAAGAACAAATATGTTGCATAATAAGTGGATAGTTATGGTGGATTTGTTTTTTGTTTTTTTTTAATGCACACTAAAGAGTGAGTTTGCTTCCACTTAAGGAAAATGTATAGTTTCGACTGTTCAGTAGTTTGCACAAACAGGCTAACTGGCTTTAGCATTTAATCTTTGACCAAAAAAATTGTCCTGAAATCAATAAAGATAGGCAAAATCTTGATTTAAACTCAATGACAATCTAAACACTAGGATACAATGTCAGTCTCAAATCTCACTGTTGGAGGAAAACATCCCTCATCAACATGCTGCCATCACCATGTTTTAGTGTAAGTATAAGGATGGTCGTCTCTCTGTCAGTTCAGAGTTGTGCCATTTTCTTTCACGTAATATGCTGGACTTAATCTGTAACCCACAGTTGTGTCAAATTGACATCCCTGAATCCAGTCGGATACATACATATTTCACCAAGGGCTAAATCAGGTAGTTTTTTTCCATGTAGCAGCTTTTACTTTGTTTTATTGTTGCGAAACATGCAAACACACTGGTCCTTAAATACTTGTTTCATTTTTTTGTCTGTAAAAATATCCTCCCTCTAATTCTGACTTTGCTTTCATTTATCTTTTTATAGTTCCCCACTAGGGCCCAAACATTTCCTTGTAACTATGTTATGAGCAGTAGTAAACAGTTTACCCTGCTTTTTCTTCTTCTTGTGAGCTCGCATGGAATAACAAAGTGGTGAGCTCAGTCCTTGATTCAGGCGCAGTTATGTAACACCTAGTCTGAGTCCGACCATTCATTTTGTGTGCGTCGGGTTGTCTTGGCAGCATGTGTGTGTGTGTTGGACGATTTAGCAAACTAATTCCTCGGGAGTGCGTTGTTAGCCTGGACCAGTTGTGAAACTCACAGGGGAGAGGCGTTGCTCGACTCTCTCATCAAGCAGATGACAGAAGTCTACGTGCTCCGCATGCTGCTCTCATCTCACCCATGATAGCTTCACTGCACAGGCCATATCGCCGCTTCATTTACTCATTGTCTGATAATAACAAGTGTCTCCTTTTTGCCATACTCAATTACATCTTCATTATCTTCCTATTTAGCTTAAAACGCACCCACATTGTATTTGGAGAGCCTAAGTCCATGTGAAGTTTATTACCAAGCTATCTGAGCCTATAGGTGAGGGCTATAAAGGGTGCAATATTTATTATGTCTTCATCTCTCAGGACCATTTACTGTCTCATCGTAGCAACAATTTGTTTTAATTCACTAGCTAAAGGACTCTGAGCATTCATTACTCAGTCTGTCTGCTGTCTAAACAATGACGGGTTGACACACTGACCTCTCACTTTAGCGCACTGTCAATCAAACACCCGTTTCATAGTAATGAGCGGATAAACAGTGGGGAGGTGTTCCCCTAAGACAAACTGATATATTACATCTGATCTCATGAAAGAGCAATCTAATAAAAATCATGCAACATAATTAGCCGCTTGTTACTTTCCAAGTACGATGAAATGGCAGTGGATTAGTGCTGCTGCAGTGTCCCAGCTGGACCAAACAGAGAGCTACTCTGGCTATTCATACACCATAAGAATGTCCACATTTTGTCGTGTGTTTTCAACAATTTCTGCAAATGAACATGCAACAAAAAAATGTTGGATGCGATATCTCCAATGTCACTGCTTTTGGGCCAATTTAGATTGGATGGAGAGAATATATGAAAATAAATTTTAACATTTTTCCAGACGTTTCTCCAGGTCTGGGATTTTACAGAGCCATTCCTCACAGATGAATTTGCTTTGTTCTAAATCATTTTTTATACATCTTTATTTAGTGCTTGCTAGAAGGTGAACCTTCACCCCACTCTTCTTGTTTATCCTGTATGTATTTCCATACATCTGCTGACCTGCTTTCCTGACTCTTTTGATGGAAAACATTACTACAACGTGACACTAAATGCAGTTAGATTTAAAAAAAAAAAACACATAAAGCAGAAGTGCAGATATAATTACACTAAAAACTATAATATGAAACTATAAAACAACATAGGAGAGTAAACAGAAGGCAGGAGTATCATATCTGTTTAAAAAGGAAGTGCTCGTTTTAAACTGTTAATCATCAAAGGTTCGTAGAGAAGCTAGAAACTGTGCTAGAGTAAAAGTAGCACTAGTTCAACATATTTTTTTACTCAAAAGGAAATAAAAAGTAATCATCCAAAAAATTACTCTGCTGTAAGTCTCTTGTTTGGTTCACTGATTAATCCTCTCCTTGCCTGGCCTCCCAGTTTGGACGATTAACCATATTGTTGTAGCAGTGGTGGTTTTTGATAATGGCCATGTGAACAGTTGCCCAGGGTTGTTGTGAAGGAGAAATGGGGCTGGGGTATAATAATAGATTGTTGTCTTCAGTGTAGCTTTCAAAGCGTAGGTTTAATAATCTAACTGTTCTTTAAACATCTACTGAGCCTTACCTTTGACCTGTCTGCTGTGTTCTTCACTATTCTGTTTTGACAGCAATATTCTCCAATAAACCTGCTAGGCCTCCTCAGAATAGGTTTATACATCCATCCATCCATTTGTTTTCTTACGCCCTTGTCCGTAGTGGGGTCGGGAGGGGTGCTGGTGCCTATCTCCAGCGAATGTTTCGGGCGATAGGCAGGGTAAACCCTGGACAGGTCGCCAGTAGGTTTATACAGAGATTAAATTATGCACAAGTTGCCTTAATATTCTGTTTATAGTACTTATTAAGACGTGTGACTGTACAGTAATAACGGAGGCTGAATACAACTGCGTACATCACCATCAGATTTTTTTTTAATTATTCCAGAGCCAATTATTATGTTCCTTCTACTTCACACTTATGCCCTAGTTTGTGTTGGTCTACCACATAAAATCCACTAAAGTATAAATACAGAGTTTTTCATAGTACAACAATAAATGTGAAAAAGTTTATGGGTATGAATACTTTTGCTAGGCCTCAACATTCAGAGCTACATCTAAAAGATGAAGAAAAGTAGGAAGTGGCAAATGTCTTTTTGTTTCACCTGTACTCCACCAACACATTCCTGCATCGTTGCAGTTCCTCAGCGTCAGTCTGAAAACAGGATGTGCTGCTCTTTTGTCAGGGAAGTTCCATCATGCCAACTTTGTTACAATCCTGAGCAGCTGTGGCCTCAATCAGTCACTCTTCCTTTTACAATAACTGGAACAGACAACAAAGTAGAGCCAGGTTACTCCACACTACCTCTGTGCTCCCTTTTGTCTGAAAAACTCTCATTTTCCCTTTTGCTGTCTTTCTGTTCCCATTCTTCTCTTTTGCCTTTACAGGAACATCATATGTGAAGCTCATTTTTGCTCTACTGCAGCTATCTGTCCCCATGTTTGTCCAGGTCAATGGGGCTAAACAGAGGACTGGATTTCAAAACTGAATCTGGGGAACCAAATGTTCTTTAATAAGACATGAAAAGACATGGGACGCTATGAGCTATTCCTTTGTACCCTGACATTCAGTCGCAAAGTAGGTTTACATATGCAGTCTATCCATTGTACTGTGTCTCCAGCTGTGCTTAAGATCATGTCAGTTTAGATGTGTGGGGATTTAGTGTTTTATAAAAGCATTCATATCCCTTCATTTTTTTAAATTATTGTTCAAGGGTATTAATACTTTTGCTTAACAATGACAATTGAAGACATTTGTCATCATTGACTGTTGTCATTTCCCAAAAACACAAAACCTATCTCTTCCTTTTTATTAGCCCCAAAGCAGATTCTGTGTAATTACAAGACATCTTACCAAATATTTTAAATTAATGACTTAGTTCCTCATTCAGCCATCTTCTGAACAGATGTGGCAATCCTTCAACAGGCTAAAAATAATTTTGCCTCCAACAGCTGGAATACTCCGCGGATATCCTACATTATGAGATTCAGAGTAACGAGTGAAAAATCACGCTTTACAACCGCAGCATCCATTGCACTCCTTTGGGTTTCTTTGACAACTGCAGGAAACACCTGCACGCAGATGTCACTCTCTGTGCCCGGGGTATGCTTAAGTGAAATGACAGCAGAATATAAACACAGCCACAACCACAGTCTCTTGTCGAGCCAGACTTTCAGGTGTGACTGTAGGCAGAGATGTTCCCTTTCTCCAAGCATATTTTGTCAAATGGATATGTAATGTGGTTTTTAACAATGCTGATTTTTTTCTTTTATTGTTTCGGTAAAAAATTAATTGAAATAGTAATTTCTGGTTAGAAAGAAATTAGGATCCATCACCATCTATTGCCTCTTAAAATGTGTCACATCAGGTATTCGTCATTAGAACAGCATTTGTAAATTGGTTTGGCCTTTTTTAAACTTAAACATTTAGCCACATTTAGCCTTCAGAAAGGAGACTGCATCAGTTTATAATTCTGGTAAGTATTTCAGACGTTTTCAAAGAATTTGAAGCTGCAGCACTTATTCAGAGGGCACTCAAAACAACTACCATCATGCCCCAGTCTGGCCATCCAAGCAGTTTCACCCTGAAAACTGACTTCAAGGTGACACAAGTATCTAAAAATCCTAAAATGTCATCACAGGGCCTCCAGCAGGAACTGGCTACTGCAGATATGAAAGTGCTTGCCTGTACAGTCAGAAAGAGACTGCAAAAACATTCCTTTTATTGAGGATTTGCAACTAGAAAACCATTGCGCTATATGAAAAAGTAGGAAGTCAGACTGAAGTTTACCACAAAGAATACATAGCCTTCCAGATTCCTTCTGAGTCTAAAACTAAAATTTAATCGATAAATAATCCATAAATAACATTTAAGGAAAACATCATACCAACTTTGAAACATAGAGGCGGCGGGATGCTCACTAAAATATAATCCACCATATATTAGATTAATTAATGGAGGGTGCTTGAGATTATCTGTAAAGCAACAACAAAAATACAAGAAAACCCACAAAGGACTGATTGAGAATTAAGACACAAAAAGTCCTTGGCAGTGTCAAAATGAAGATTTTTTTTTGTCTTCGCTAAATGATCTGAAAACTTCTCTTTGTATTTATTCACGCTATTTGTGTAGGATATATTTTGTTAAATGATTTGAAACAAGTAAGTGCACCAGCGCAAAGGCATTTAAGAAAAAGTTCTCACATCAAATTACAGAAAGCTATTAAAAACGAGCATGGTTTCTCACAATGCATGCTCTCCTCATATGGGGTCAAATGTAGACTGTCTGAGCTACACTTGTGGTTTTCCGGAGTTACAGCAGAAGTGAAACTCGCAGCACCATCAGAACAAGGTTGCAGGAAACCAGACAAGCAAACATGAAGGTATGGGGGTGAGGGGAGGAAACGTAGTGACACCAGCAACCGTCATTTCGCTTGTCTGAAAGGCAAGAACTTAGTGACATATAACTTTACTGACTATTTTCTCAGCTCGTAGCTTCAAATCAGAAAATAGACAGAAAAAAGTTCCATCAAATGTAGCTTTATTTATATGCACATTTATGTTACAATAATATATATGTAAAAAAAAAGGATATTCACAAAAACTGTACACTTTCATTGTTGACACACAAGTATAGCCTGACACACAGCAGATCTGAACTCACTGGATTTCAAATAGGCTTTTAAGCTAAAGTGCAATCTGTAATTTTAAACCAGAGAAAGCTCAGGCTTTTTAAAAATAAATGGAAATGAAGATTTAAGGCCTTTTACTGGCATAGCACTTATGAGAATTTTAACATTCTCTCTATACTCTGGGCAGCATTTTTCATGTCAGACAGATGGAAGCTTTGTCTATTTTGGGGGAATATGTCACACATCTTGGACCTGATGCTGAAGGGACGTGGCGGCACTGGCTGGACGCGGGATTGCCGAGGGGGTGTCTGAGGGTGCTCTTGCATTTCAAAATGGAAGCGAGTGCCCTTTTAATTTCTGAAGGCAACCTTTTTCCCCTCCCCTGTCCCTGAAGAGGCGAAAGAGAAGCGTTCGCGCCATCAGATCTGCTCTGGCGTGGATCTCACTTTCTTCTTGGTGCCTCGCCCTTCCCGTATCTCTGTTCACATCTCTGTAGAGTGGGGAGAGGGAGGGGGAGAGACAACAACGCACAGTTTATAAAAAGAGCAGCATACAAGCATCGATCAATGCACAGCCACAAACATTCACTGACTAATAGGTTAGGCTTGTGAAGATACAGCAGGAGTTGAGATTAATTTGCAACATTAATTTTCTCCGTGTCGAGATCATCGGCAGCAGCAGATGTATGTTTTTGTTCTTTGTTACTCGTGTGCTTGCAAGGGGCAATATACTCACTCATGGGGCCCTAATGCATTATTCCTTTAGAGCTGATAGGAGGATCATGATGCTTATGTAGTCAAGTTTGCCATTAACACAAAAGCACACGCAGATAGTCTACCTTAGTCCCCAGACATGACATTTAAATATAAAAAGTGCTCAGAGATAAACAGAAGGGGGTGGGGGGGGCAACAGACGAAGGGAACCAAGCTGGCTACTGCTGAGCACTCCTTCTTTCAATGTGTAGCAAAACATGCAACCCGGTCAGTGGCTTCACCTTCACAGCACACAGTAAGTAGCCTGCTGGTTTGTCAGCTTAAACGTAAAAAGCAAAGAGACAAGATTGAGTAAAACACATACCAGCGAGTTCCTGGTCCAACATGTTGATAAAACTCTCAAGCTCGTCTGTGTCTCCCAGCTTGGCTGAAGACAGAAAAAAAGAAAAATTCAAGGGACTACTGAGGAAAAAGGCAACAGTGGAACATTTCTGTCAGGAAATATGTGTCAGCTTTACGGTATTTCCTTTGGCCCAATGCTCCCAAAGTGAAATATGAAGCTAAGCAAAAATAGCCTCTTCTTATTTTGTGCAAATTGAGGTGGTCATAAGTGCATATGTTACTTTTTATGGACATTAAGACCTTTTGCCCAGGGCAGCAAGGCCTGGGGGTAAAGATATGAAGCAAAATTAGCAAGACTTATCTTCAGGAGTGTGCACATGTGTGCACATGTGTGCACATATTTACCATGGTGGTAATATTTACCACCATGGTAAATATTACCATGGTGGCAGATGACACTGAAGCTGGTGTAAAAGGGGGAGTTTGATGATGTAAGACTGTTTGATTTGTATTTTACAATCTTAGCTGAAAATCCAACATATTTAGCTGCAAAACATCCCCAAAGGATAAGGCTGCAACCATGAAGTTTTATCTATCTATCTATCTATCTATCTATCTATCTATCTATCTATCTATCTATCTATCTATCTATCTATCTATCTATCTTTATTTTTTCTTGAAAACTAACATAATTCAGGTAAAACAGGGTTTGATGTGGGAGTGGGTGATTGTTCGGTTCTGTGGGGACCAGCAGAGGGAGGGGCTTGCCCTGGGCACCGTTCATGCATGAACTGCCACTTCCCAGTGTCTCAAAGCCTCAACAGCTTGGTAGATCCCCTCAGGACTCAGGTAGAGCGTACAAAACCATGAAGATGAGCAAACTATACCCTCTTGCTCAGCTTTGTGTGTGTGTAACCGTTTTTTTTTTTGTTTGTTTTTTTAATCAATTTAGATTCATCACCACGTGAGTGTAAATGCAATGGAATACATAGGGAGTAGTTAATTTACACACACACAAACACCTGAGACAGACTCCCTGCAGGAGAGTTTCAAAGTATGGTGCTGAGGAGCCACAGTCACAGCAGGGGGGGCTTTGTTGTTTCGAAACAAAACAGCTCGGAGCCTAATGTGAGGAGCATGCGTTGTTCTTGTTACAGTGATCAGAAGCAAAAGTGATAGTGATCACCGTGAGAACAATGGCTGAATGTGAATGGAGACGGGACGATAGGAGGCTTGCAGTACCTTTCAGGGCCAGCGTCGTGCCTGCATGGTGGAGCTCCTCCTCGCTCGTATTCAAACTGTTTCCCATAGATGCTCCACTGCCTGGGAGGGAGAGAGGAGGACGGAAGAATAGAGAAGAGATAATAAGCACTAAGGGCATTCCATGCAAATGATCAGTAGCGATGACAATGCAGGAGTTACACTTAATGATAATAGCATGTTCAAAAGTGAAGGTAAATGCCTGTTTGTGAGTGACTCCCATGTGTCAGCTGGAACACTTGAAAGCAAGCGCGTCTTTTCAAATGTTACCGGGGCCAGCACACTTTCAATAATGACGACGCATAGGAGCAGAGGAAAACATCTCCTCTTTCATCTCATAACCGCCGACAAATGAGCAACAATAGAAAGGAAAAAAAACGATCACAGAAGATGCGCTATCCATAATTGGAGTTCATTCCAGTTTGTCATTAGGCAAACAGTCACTTTTCTAGAAGAGTGCAGGGTATGTCTCCTCTTGTACCAATAATTTCATGCAAATTAGACGTGTCAAGCCTTAGTTGTTTGGGCTATTAAAGATCACCAAGTGATACCCCCAGAAACAACAGACTGTTATATAACAGCAAATGTACAGAAATATCCTTAATGTTCCACACATTCTGCATATTCTCTCATATAGCTTTTCCAGAATTTAATGAAATTGTGTTAGTACAATTAGTGCCAGGACATTTTTTTATTTTTTTTTAAACTTACTGTAATCAGAGTCTTCCACCCCATTGTCTTCGATGCGGCTCTTGGCCTCATGCAGGACGCGCTGGTAAGAATGATATTTGCTTTCGGAGGGGGCCTTCAGCTCCTCCACAACATCCTGGAACTCCTGCAGCACGTCGCCCAGCTCCAGCTCCAAGTCTGTGGAAAATTTGACAGCAGTTGGAAAGCAATCCCAGACTCTGCAGAAAGGAAACTCCAAGACTGACTGGGAGCAGCAGAGCTGACACAGTGATACAAGGAGTAAAAATAAGATTCTGAGCTGAATTTTAGAAAGTTTAAATTAGTTTAAAATGAACAATGTCCAAATATACTCCAAGTACAAAATTAAGCTTAAACAAAAATGTCTTTGGCCTGGTTGTACACTAATACAAAAAGGATCCCAGCTGTCTGATGGACATTGAAATATTTATCTCTTCTTTACATAAGTTCCCAAAACAAACTTTTCTGCAAATGATTGAAATTACATTTAAAAAAAAGATTCCTGACTATCATGCAGTGTGCAAACATTATTTCTAAGTCAATTATACAGAGGTATAATGACAGAACAAACACCATCAACAATTAATACACTATATATATATATATATATATATATATATATATATATATATTTTTTTTTATTTTTTTTTTTTTTATTATTTTTTTTTTTTACTAAGACTTAACAATCACACAAAAAGACTTGAACACTTCATGTCTTCAGTAAAGATTTTAGTCCAGTTTATAAAAAAAGAATTGGAGATCGTTAAAACACAAATTACAAAACAATTTTTTCTATGTATTTCTTCTTCTTTTTTTACCAGTTAAACTTATTGTTTTAAAGTATAATTGGACTCACCGCCTGTAATATCTGAGGACATGATAAAAAGAAGTTCGCCACAAGCTGCTGCGTCTCTCTGCTCAGCTCAGTCTGAAGCTGTCAGGAAATGTAGTTTTATTTCACAGCCCTCTACTGGCGCCCAACATTTAGAGGACGAGACGAACCAATAAGTAGCAGAGGGAAAAAAGTCAGAACTTTACTGTAAGTGGAAAAGTGGGCGGAAAGTTGTATGACAACGACAGGAAGAATCCGTTACGTAACAGACAGACATACCGGACATGTTTTCATTGTGGAAGAGAAATATTGTAGCTGTACGTGCACTGAAAACTTAATGAGTTCGTCTGTTAATTACGAGACAAACTTAACGCAGAGTAATCTACGAGTATCGGTCGCATCAATTTTAAAATATAGATTTTGTTTTTGTGACCGGGTTTCTGAAAAAATAAAATAAAATAAATTAAAAAAAACTTTCTGTGAATTTTAACAAATATCTGAAGTTGTCTCAGTCTGCTGTAGTACCCTGCTCTGTCAACAGAGGCCCCCCCTAGCCTTACAAAGTAAGTCTGAGGGCAATATTATGCAGTTTCATTACCCCTCATATTTTCCAGTTGTGGAAAAGATTAAATCATTTAAGTTCACATTAGACCAGAACGGAATTAGTCCTCAGTTGTTTATCTTTTAGTTTTTCCAAACTAACATCCTGATATATTATTAGATCAACTTAGTTGTATATAAGTACATAGAAAGAGAGAAAGAAAGAGAACAAAATTATTGCCACATTTATCTTAAAAATATAGTTTTTCCACAATTGCTTATCAATACATGTTGCGGTATTAAACATTACCAGTCATTTTCAGATGTATAAAGAGTTTAAAATCAAGATTAGGAATTAGTCTCAGCCAGAAGCAGACTCAGACAGAAAAAGTGGAGAAAAAATCATTAAAGGGTGTTAAAACCTTATAAAGTGTTTACTGTGAAGCAGGAAGGCAAGTGGGGGACAGAAACTACTACATTTATTATTTAAAAGTTAATAATTTCAGTGCAGTTAAGCACAGTGTTTCTACAGAACCATCGTTAGTCACCGCCCTGCAGTGAAAAATATATATATATTCCAGTTCATGCAGGTAAACCTGTTATGCCTCTGCATTGGATCTGTCAGTTAGCCGGACAGACAGGGAGTGTGTTGTAGGAGGAGCGTCAACAACTTATGCCTTCAGCTGTGCAGGTTTAGATTGCTGCCACTGTGCTCGGTGATCACTTGCTACCGGGCGACTTAGGTAGCATGTGCGAGGGCAATGGGCCATGGGACTCCTGACAGTATGAATTGGGCTGGACTTCTGCAGGTCAGTAAACCAAAGATTATCAGTTCTGCCGAGTTCTTATTACTGCCTCAGTGTTTCTGTGTGGCAGGCATATTGAATCTTATTCTTAAAAAGGAAACATACTAGAATCTCTTGATTTTGTGTGGATTAAGCATATCATGAAAGGCTTCAGAGTATGGATTTTTTGAGTAGTTATGTAATTACTCCAATTACTTTATATCAAATCAAACTTTGGCATTTGCTCTCTGCTTTTGTGCCTTTTGCTTGTGAGGATAATTGATTACAGTAAACTAAACAATGACATCCTTGTGCTTTTTGGTGTGTTGTTCAAGAGCTTATTCACCCATGAAGTTGTAAAGCTATCGTTAACCACCTGAGTAAATATCTCTTGGAATGTTTCCAGGTTCAAGAAAAGGAAATTAGGATAAGAAATCTAAAAAAACATGACACTTGTTTTCTTTTTCTTTCCCTCAGAAGTTGCTGATCATGCTTTATACCAAGCAGATCATTTGTAGCTCCATCCAGTTCTCTATCAAGGAGGAACTGGAGCCTCATACTCTGGTTGGATCACTAAGTAAACACTTTGCACCTCCGTACCAGCTCCTGACTGAGGACTACCTGTGGATGAACAAAAGCACTGGAAATTTCTACATTACTGAGAAAAAGATGGACCGTGAGCACCTCTGCTCTGAGGAGACAAAAGATGATGAATGCATAATTTTGCTATTTGTAATTGTTGGGCCCTCTAGGGAGCTGGAGCAGTTTTCTGTGATCATAGAGGACATCAATGACAATGCACCGTATTTTGAAAATAGCAAAATATCCCTGGATATTTCTGAGGATGTACCTGAAGGGACCAGTCTCATGCTGGATGACCAGGCTCGGGACAGAGATAGTGGACCAAACGGACAGCTGAAATACGAACTCAAAGGTTCTGGAGGAGCTTTTTCTTTAAAGGTTGAAGGAGAAGGACCACTAATCAAGCTGATCGTACAAAAGGCTCTGGACAGAGAGACTCTGGACCTCTATCAAATGCAGCTGGTGGCTACTGACTGTGGAGAACAGCCCCTGAGTGTATCAGTACCTATATTTGTCACAGTGACAGATGTTAATGACAACTGTCCAAGCTTTAGACCTAACAGCCCACTCAGTGCCACAATCTCAGGAGACTCCAAGAAGGACACAGTTGTTACTCAGGTAGTTGCTGCAGACCCAGATTTAGGCCCAAATGCTGCCATTGTTTATTCTCTCAGTCCTAAGGTCTCTGAAAGGGCTAAGAAACTCTTAATCCTCAGCGGCCACAGTGGTCACATCAGTCTAACACAAGACCTTGAAATAGACAGCTCCGAGGAGCTGGTGTTAAAAGTGTTAGCAAGCGGCCTTCACTGCCCACCAGCAGAGACTCAGGTAACAGTATCCCTCCTCCCCAAGGCTACCCAAGGTCTAACAATCAAGATCGGGTTCATAGCTAAGCATCACAACCAGACTGTTGTGATACCAGAGAGCCAACCCCCCACTCCCTTAGCTGTTTTAGAGCTTGAGGGTGACAGCAGCTTTAAAGACTCATCTCTTGCCATTGAGGGTGACGTGCCTTTCTTTTTGAGCCCACAGAGTGGCAAATATCTGCTTTCCACATCAAAGCCCCTAGACTATGAGATGAAAAGTGAATATCACATTTCTGTGGTAGTGCAAGGGAGTTCATCTGAAAGGTATGTGATCGCTCCGCCTCAGCGAGAGATCAGGGTGATGGTGGAGGATGTTAATGATAATGCCCCACATTTCTCCCAGACTGACTACCAGCTGGAAGTGGAGGAAAACAACGAGCCTGCATTAACACTGCTGCAGGTATCAGCTACTGATGCAGACAGTGGACTCAACGGCAGGGTGACATACAGGTTATATAAACACACATCTGCCATCTTTAAAGTTGACTCAGTGACAGGTCAACTATCTGCATTGGTTCCTCTGGACAGAGAACAGGAAAGTGTGCACAAACTCACTGTGTTTGCTCGAGATAGTGGGGTTCCTCCCCTGGAGTCCCAGGCCTCTGTAATTATTCGTGTTCTGGACCGGAATGACAATGCACCTGTTTTCTCTACTCCTCACTTCATCTTTTTCATCCCTGAGAATGCACCACCGTTTGCTCAGGTGGGGATGATAGAAGTGGAAGATCCAGATGAAGGAGAGAATGGGAAAATGGAATTGCAAATTGTACAGGGTAACACATCTTTTGTTGTGGATAGCATACAAAGGATGCTGCACACCACCACTAACTTGGACCGGGAGATGACAGATCGTCATGAACTTTACCTGGCGGTCAGCGACAATGGCCATCCAGTGGCATTAACCTCCAGTGCCAGGGTGACTATCTTTATAGAGGACATTAACGACAACAACCCAAAAGTGATCCTTCCCAGCAGCAATTATTCATGTTTGGTAGTCTCTCCAGGTACTCCAGTGGGTACAAATGTAACAAAGGTCTACGCTATTGATGAAGACTCTGGTGTAAACTCAGAAATCACATATTCTGTTGTTGCACCAAAGTCAGTTCAGCAAAACACCCCGTTCCAGGTAGACTCAAAATCAGGGAACATTACCTTAAGACAAGAGCTTTTCCAGGAAGATATGGGAATGCATAATCTGTTCATTATAGTAAGAGACAATGGGAAACCAACTCCACTTTACACCACTGTCTGGATTAACCTGTTGGTTAATAAGAGCACAGATCAGTGCCATCTAGATAGGGCACCTACATGGACTGGGAGATCAGATTGGGTTGAAAGTGCTTCTATGTCTCCAGTCTGTGAGGTGGAGACTGCCAGATCAGTTCAAGCAATATACTTTTATCTTGTGCTCTGCATGGCAGTAGTAATCATGGTTTTGTTTTTTGCAACAGTTTGTTTGTATTTGAAACACAGAAAATATCCACCAAAGAAAAAGATGGGACATTCAGAAGAGAACGAGATTCCACTCAGAATCAAAGACAAATATTATTTTGATGAATAGCAGCTCAAAGCAAGCAGCGAGTAATCTCACTCACAGTTTCAAGGATGAAAACAGCCAGAGAATTAAACATTTTGAGAGTACTTGTCTTGGGCTTTATGCAGTTCAAAAAAAAATCCCGACATGCTTCTGCAATTACTCTATATTCAGAAGTAGAATAGTCCAGACAGGTTCTGATAAAGACTCTGCACACTGTGACCAGAGAAACACTGTAACTGATAAGAGGAGCACTTTTCCTTGGAAACTCTTAACATTATAGACAGAACTAGTCATGGATGATGTACCAGGCAAAGCCACCCAGTGATAACACGTATCACAGCCAGTGAGATATAATGTAGCTTTATCACGTCAAAAGTTTCCCAAGAAATCATAAAAACTAAGGTATTTGTGCAACAAGCTGGTTGAGTCTATCTCAGCTTCCTGACTTTGAGTGATAGGATTCTAAAGTATTTAGACACTTTAGGATCCGCAGAAGGGTTTAATGTTCCTTCAGAGGTGAAGTGATGAAAGTGTATAAAGGAGCAACCCTTGACTAGCTCCAGGAGTGAAGAGGCACACAAACATCTCAAGTCTCCACTTTGCAGTTGTTACCTGATAACGTCGGTTCTTACCCACACGGTTGGATCGCACCCAAAAGGCAGAAAACTCACCGTACTGCGCCAAGCTCCCCACCAGGTGTGCTGTTTTCATACCTGACTGTCAGAGGGAAGTCACACTCTACTCAAAGATGTATTTACAAACAGCAGCTGGCGTCACATTCGGATAGATTTGGAGGAACAAATTAGATCTAAAGCAGGTTAAGTCCTGCATTAAATATGAATGAGCCAAGGTAGGATGTGTGTGCAAATCTGGGAGCAAACAGCTGTACAAAGAGGGAGGAGAAGCTGTTTTAACTTTTTAAAATCTGTACAGTGTAGTGCATTGTTGAGTGTAGGCCTGTGTGAGGTGGAAAGGAGGAAAGCAAGGAGACGGAGCCTGTAAAACACAATGTACAACAACCTGGTTAGTGCAGAACAAGGCTTGTATAACATGAGCTGTGTCTCTGAGGATGTCTGGGCTAGCTGCTTCAAAAATAAACAATCTAATAAGGCCCACACTGTGGGGATAACTACATTAACTGGGATCAAATAAGGAGCTCCAAAACCAAATTAAGAATTGAATTATAATAGCCTTTATACAAGAGAAATTAAGGAATACTTTGGATTACAAGATAGTTTTGTTGTTGTTGTTTTATAAAGATATGTACATATATGCTTACAAAGTGTTTTTACATAATTCAATTTTATATGATTTAAGAAAAAAATATTTACCTAAAAATATATCTATGTATTTTGTTATATGAAGCTAAAAATGCAGCTTTAAAAAATGCAGTTGGCAGGTGAAAGTCTGCCATCTGGTGGATGCAGATGACGCCAATTCTTGTTCTCCTTTGTGAAATTTGACCGACAGGGAGAGAATGAATCAGAAAACCAGTCTCTAACGTCGTGGCTGTCATATTGCCTGAGAACAGTGATGTGTCCCTGCTGCCCTGCTCCATGCTCAATCTTCTTTCACTCACCTTTCAGTTTATCTTTTCAAGATGAACATTTAATTGCAGACTATGAGCAGCAGTTGACTCAAATGCCCTGTGGATTAGTTGTAAACTGCATTTTAGTTGTAAACTGATTTTGTGAAAATGTCATACGACTCTTGCGTGAATAAAATTCTAGTTATTTTTGTTTGTTTGTTATTGTTTTGCTATTTTATTCAAGATCAATGAGGCAACCCCTCATTGCGTCTCAATTGTCCCAACATGTAGCTTTCAGTTATCCATATTTGCTGTTTGTGATCATTCCAGAACATAACAGAACATTTAGGATGGCAATAACAAAACACAAATCCAGCTCACCAGCAGTAATATCTTAGGCAGTTTTTATGTTTAAGACTGTATTTCATAGATGGCGTTATGATAGGATCTGACAGTTTTACTCAGTCTGGAGAGCTTCACCTGACTATCCACAGGAACGTTTTATTTCATGTTTCATTTACCAAGAATACATACTCAGCAAAACAATGACCATCTTATTTACGTGAATAAATACTGTGTTATTTTCTGTAATTTTAAGGCAACCTGTATTGCCTGAATGTTTCATTTTTTTTTATTTTTTTTTTTTGCTCAATAAATTATGCTTTACAAATTATTTAGAAATGACTGGGCAGAGCGCTATTCACTATTTACATGACCTGCAGCACCCAGATTTTGTGATGGTTGTTTGTGATTCAGATATCATTAGAACAGAACTGATCTGGAGAACAAGTGCATTTCGGTAAGTAGATATGCCATAAAAAAGAGATAATTTATTTAAATAGCTTGATTCAGAACGTGAACCTCATACAATATGCATTGTTATTTCAAGGGTTTGTTTTGTGAATGTTGATTGTTATGCCTTACAGATAAGGAAAACTCAACATCCATTTTTTGACAAAACGAACACTAAATAAGACATTTTTTTCATGCCCAAATGTAATGTCATGGCCTTGATCATTTTCAAGCAGGAAAGGTAAGAAGAAGGTTGTTCCTTTAGAAGATGTACACAGAGCTGAATCCAAGCATATTGATGGAAAGTTGAGTGGAAAGAAAAAATATGGTACAAAAGGTCCAAGAATAATCAGCTTAACTTCATAAAACTTTGTCTTTGAACGTCACAGTATTGTAAATGATCTTGGCCAGCATTTTGTAATTGTCCCCTGAATTTTGATGACTAATTGTGTGGGGAATCAAATATTTTCCTTGGGAACAAAACCCCTGCCCACTTCGGGATTTGCATAAGATGCGCGTCGCTCCGTACATGCAAATCAGCATCAACAATGACCTTACTTGATATCTGCAAGTATAAGAGCCCTGACCTCTTCATTATTCCTCGCCCTGAAGTTCATTGAAAAGCGACGTTGTTTCTTTAAGATTGCACTTGCAGTCATCGTTGGCTCGGTCCATTGTTTGGGGGTGGCGAGGGGGGACAGAACGCGAGTTGAGAGATTGATATACGGGGGCCGAGGGCGAGAGAGACGCACATCATCAGCGGACCAGCTGCGGCACAGTCAACAAGTCCTGAACGCTTCCTTCAAGACATGGGTAAGAAACTTCCAACCCAGCGGACTCTTCCTTTTCTTAGCGGATTCAGTTTTATTTTAAATCAAATATCAGTTTGATTGCATGTGATCACACGTAGATGTGAGGGGGACTGTGAGGGAGCGTCAGAAGTTATTAAGGTCTTCTTTGTCAGTTTGGAGGGCAGCTATCGCAGCCTGATGCGCCGCTGATATTATGAGATTTATTTCATGCTTGAGATGGCAGGGCTACTTTAAGGGGAGCCTTGTCGCATCTACTTTCGATTGCAATCTCTCTCAATTTGCAGTATGGAGAACTGGCCACAGCTTTACATTATCGAACGAAAAATGCGTATAGTTTTTGGGTCCAATGTTTTCATCCAGATCCACAGTCTGAGGCGAGTCAAATTGCTGCCTGCTCCTCCTCTCTTAATTGGCTAATTGAAAGCAAGGTGCGACTGAACGCACGTGGGTTGAGTTGCGCAGTGAAGTTTGAACTTCTGCGTGATTTACATGGGACTTTAGAGATGATATCCCTTGCACATCTTGACGCGATGCGATACATTTTTACTCCATTTTATTATCTCTGAATGACAGACGTCACCGTTTGTAGGCCTAGATCTCTCACCCTCAGTCAGCAAATATATATTCAATTAAAGAGCTATCTCTTTGCCCCTTCTTCCATCTGTGTTTACTGTAATGGTACCAACCACAGTCTGCCTGCTCCCATTGTGCCCATCTGTGTGCAAATCCACACATGTACACAACTTGCATTGTTTATTCAGATTTCCATCCTCCTCCAGCCCTGGCAACACCCCAGTTTCTATCATTTCCTCCCAGCCCCCAACCTTTCTGTGTTTTCTCAGAAGGAAGTCTGAGTGTGTGGATGTGTGTGTTTAAAGCAAAGAGGTGCCTCTGGCCTTTGTTTGCTTGACATTGGTGGCCCTTGTGCCCCCACAATGCTGTGGGACAAAGACTGTTGTCTCTGCAGTCACAAAAGCAGCCTCTCTCCATCCCTGCCTTGCTGTGTCTCCAGTCCCTTGTCCTCCTCCTTTTCTCACACTCTTCATTGCAGGATTGTGAATGGAGTCAGGGTGTGTGGTGGGGTCCAAGCAGCTGGACTCCCCTTGTATCTTTGGCCCTTGGCTGCCATCTGAGCAGCACATAAGGGGATGCCACACTTGCTGTTACTGAACTTGTGCTGCAACTTAATCAAAGTCAAAGTGTTGTGTACAAATGTTCACTAAAAAGTAACCATTGGTGTTTGGAATATTGTTTGTCACGTGACACAAGCTGGTATGAGATTCCCACTATACCAAACCTTAAGTGAGAAATATCACAATACCATAAGGATTTACTAAAAAATGTAAAAATAAAATTCATAACATAATATAATCATTATTTTAAACCAAAAATATTAAACCATATTCATCTGTAAAAGATTAGATTTTAGCAATATTTTTTTACAATAGTTAAGTTGTCTTTAAGTTTGTAGAATTCTACTGTTGTGAGGTAATACTTCTGATTTAAAATAATCTTTCTCTGTAAATATTTTATATTACAATGTGGACAGCAGCAGCTAATTGACAAACTCTTTTGCTTTAGTTTTCTTCAGACTATATAAATGTTGCCAAAAAATAATTCACAAGTTGTGGAAGTCAGTAGATGGCACAGGGGACTTTTGCATTGTGCCTTTCACTCAATGGTTTAACAGGTATGCTGTTTGTTGCTTCCCTACTTTAGTTTGGTAAATAACAGCTGTAGTTAATAAGACTGAAGGAAGGTACCTATAAGGTAGCAACTAGAACTGTGATTGTGTGACATCCATCTCTAATCATTTTACTCCCAGTTCAGTTTTGTTCACTTTTTATACTCACTGCGCTATCTTGGCAGTGAGTATAATGTATACTGATTAAATGGGCTTGTCTTCTTAACTAATAGGTTGCTATGACTGCTGCATGCGCTGTTTGGGCGGGGTGCCATATTGCTCCCTTGTCGCCACGCTGCTCTGCTTTTCTGGCATTGCCCTGTTCTGCGGTTGCGGTCACCAGGCGCTCACAGAAACGGAGAGACTCATCGAAACGTATTTTGCCCGGAACCTTCAGGACTACATCACTCTAGCCTATATGTAAGCTATTTCTCGTAAGATAAATTCTCTAGTTTTTGCTGTATAGATTTTGCATAGCCCTTCTCATTGTCTGTCCTTTTTTTTCTTTCAGTATTCAGTATTTCCAGTATGTCATCTATGGCTTGGCCTCCTTTTTCTTCCTCTACTGCATTGCTCTCCTGGCTGAGGGCTTCTACACCACAAGCGCTGCCAAGCAAACCTTTGGAGAGTTCAGGAGCACCATGTGTGGTCGCTGCCTCAGCTCTTCGGTGAGCCGGCCCTGAGTGGGACTAGTAAAAGGGAACGGGGAGATTGGTTAGGAATACACAAATGACCTAGTGTGGGTGTTAAAAATCTTTAGGCTCATGGGAATATTTTAGTAACTCAAAATAACCATTACACATTATTTTGTGAACTACAGTACTTCTTAATGTATGATGTCCCTCTACAGTTCATAGTGATGACATATCTTCTTGCTGTGCTGTGGCTGCTGGTGTTTGCCTTCTCCGCCTTGCCAGTCTACTTCTTCTACAACATGGATGCAACTTGCAGCACCATTGATGTTCTGACTGAGACCCCAGCGAGTATAAACCAGCTCTGCGTTGATGCACGGCAATACGGTACCATCTCAATGTTTCTGGAACTTTTACTGAAACTGAATTTACAGATTTTTTTGATTTTTTTTCATTAGTCTGTCTGTCACCAACCTCCAAATGAAAATACCACTGAACTGGGCCTTGTGCAAGCCAGCATTCGATCAGGCTCTTATTAGGCCATTGTTTGAGAGCATGATCCTTTAAATACTGATAGATTAGTAATGTTCAGTGGATGGTATAGTCATATTTTGGAAGCACACCAGTAGATTAGTTTTCCAATAACATGACAGGGTTTGATATTTTTATGATTAAAAACAAATGGGAGAAAAGAAATATCCTTTGCCATTGCTTTTAATTTCAGAAGTCAAAATTTCTAAGCAAGAAAAGGTGGAGAACTTGCATAAAGCTGAAATTCAAGGTGTAAAATTTCCAGGTTTCTCATCATCCCCAATCACAAAATTCAGTAATCTTTTGTCTGCCATAACTTAACTATAGCTAAGATACTCTGTACACTAATGAATACATTGTTGGACTGTTTAAAGTACAAAATGCTGAGAAATGCTATTGCTCTGTTTCTTTACTAGCCATTATCTTGTATTGCTAATAGTAGCTAGCCTATTCACAGAGCTTGTTTGCAAGTATCCATGGGTTTTGGCTTGGAACTGGAGCTGAGTTAAATTCTGTTCAATCTCATTCCCAGGTGTAAATTAGTACTTCAAACATATGTATATAAGTCAGCATAATTGACCACAAACACTTGTTTCTGAATCCATGTTGAGCTTCAGTTTTTGTTATCTCTGGAAATGTTGTTCCCTGCAGTTTTGTTTTGAAATGTTTCTGATGACGTGCATGACCAACTCTTCTCATTGTTTGTGCTAAATAGCATCAGCCTACATATATTTTTTTGTGGTTACCTTGCAAATAACCAAAGTCATAAAGATTTTTGATGATGACATGGCATGAGTCTACAGTTTATGTATGCTACATTCGTTTGTGCAGCATTTCCAAGGATCATCCCGTCTTATTTAGCAACTGAGACGCAAAAATCATGTGCAAACATTTATTCATGCTCTAGGGATCCTAAATGGCTCTCTAAAGTGCTCTCAGGCCAACACTTTCATTGTTTTAGAGCCCTAGCTAAAAACACATTTACAACACAATGCTCCACTGAGAGGTTTGTGGCATTGTTATGATAAAAAGCAGCACTGATCGTCTTTGCCATATCTTTTTTTTTTATCATCAGTCCCTCCTGGTTTGTCTTAAGAGGCTCCCGTCTGATCAACTGTACACTAGTCTGGAGCTAAAAGAAATTACTAAAATAATATCCAGCTGTTTGTCAAAATGTTATTTTCAAAAAAGTTATGAAATTTTTAAGTTTATTTGACGATGAGAACAGTACAATAACGCATTAAAAGTTAAGCTTGTATTCATGAAATTAGATTAGAGGTAAAGTGAGTTATTTTTCCCCTCAGGGCTCTTGCCATGGAACGCAGTACCAGGAAAAGCTTGTGGTATGACCCTGTCCAATATTTGCAAGACCAGAGAGGTAAGAACTAAGGCTCTGGTGCCTGATGCATTTTATCACTGGCCTGACAGGAAGTGGAAATAATCATTCTGATCTTCTTCTATCAGTATCAGATGACCTATAACCTGTATGTTGCTGCCTTCGCTGGTGCAGGCATCACTCTGTTGGCTCTGGTGAGTGTGGAAGCTGAGGGCCGGTTTGGGGTACAACGACCATTTTGTTGCTCATGTGACATAGTGCCGGTCAAAGTGTAGGCAGTGAGGCATTTCAGGCCTCCATGACTGATGACTCTTGTACTATTGCTCTCTGTTCCTCTTTGTCAGCTGACACAGGCAGCATAATAATGCTGTAATGTCTGGTGGCGTTCCAGCCAGCCATGCAGCCATTATACTTTCATGCTCCATTACAGAAGCTGTTATATCAAGCTAAAACTATTAGCACCGTCGTGTTTTGTTTTTATGTTTGTAGATATCCAGGATTTTGTGGGTCTTTTCATCTCCTCCTTTTTCCTTGTCTTTCTGTAGCTGACCTATACCGTGTCAAGCACCTATAACTTTGCGGTTCTGCGCTATCTTGGGAGAAAGGGCATAGGTCCGAGGTGTTAGGCACCCGGCTTCCTGTCCACTCTGTCACCACTCTGACATCTACAAGGGGACTTAAAGGGGACTTCAACAACTCTGTCCTTTCACTTCACCTGCACAGAACTACCTACGATCATGGACTTTAGAAAACACTTTTTCCCCTACTTTTTCTAAGACTGTTTTTGTGTCATCTGTTTTAATTGCTGCTACAACCTGCAGTAAATAAGATTTTTCTTGTCAGATCATTTCAATGTTCATTTATGCAACCGATAACAGTCAAAACATAACACAGCACTAATGAACTAAAACATAGGCTATAGGACAAGCACATAGCAGCATGCAGCTGCTGAGTAGAACAAGGGATTAAAGGTTACTATGGCCACCACGCCTCACATCTGGTTGCTATGGGGGCAGACAAACACGCATTTGCAGTCTCATGCTGACCTCAGGACTTTTCTCACGGGCCAGAGAAAAAGCAGCAACAATGGAATTGTGCCAGTTTGAAAATCTAGCCAATAAGAAGTCTCTTTTGGGGGCCACCTGCACTGTGAGTCTCTGCCAGAGGGGTTGTATTACGTGTCAAAGGAGACTGCTCTCTGGACAAAGAGAGGGCTAGACCTCTGCAAAGCCTCAATGCAGCTCCACTGCAACCGCATACGGAACACATCCATACTGTGCTGCAGGCTCACCTCACACAATGGAAAACGGTGGATTCAGAGTGAAGAAATTATAGATTCAGTATTTGTTAGATCTAGTGAGGTCGGTAAATGTTTCTCACTTTGAGACAACAAAAGCTGTACGTTCTGAATTATAAAGTAACCTCAATATCAGATTAAAAGAAGGTATTTCCTGCTTTTTTTTGTATGTTACTGAGGTACTTTTATGGCAAAGAAACTGCTTTGCTTAATTCATTAGGGATTATGTTGTAGTTATTGTATAACACAATTTAACTAATTGTAGCAGAATTTACTAATACATCTACAGTGTGGTCATATGTCTATATACAGTCATCAGCAGCATGCCAAAACTTAGGTTTTCTATTATTTGAACAGTTTTTCTTCCAGGGTGGAATGACTATGCAGAATACATATGTGTTTTTCTTTATTGAAAGACCTGAAACTCAACCCTTTAGAAAATTTAAGAATGATGTTTAAGAGGTAGGCTTTTGAGAGGAAGCCTGAAATTACCTCTACCACTCCAGTAAAGAAGAGCAATCAATACCCAACAAAAAATATACAAAACCTTGTCGATGGTACTTTAGTTTAAATGTCTGATTGGACTGAATTAACTTTTTTATAAAGTGCCTTGATGAAGATT
Organism: Alfaro cultratus; assembly: GCA_903066825.1. Taxonomy (NCBI): domain Eukaryota; kingdom Metazoa; phylum Chordata; class Actinopteri; order Cyprinodontiformes; family Poeciliidae; genus Alfaro; species Alfaro cultratus. The sequence continues at coordinate 51,471 of CAEFZX010021837.1, forward strand.
GTGAATTGGCACTATGCAATTAAAACTGAATTGGAAAAAAATTGGTTTCTTGTTAAGCAAATTTGTCTAAATATTAGTGGTGTGCATATATACGTCTAAGCTTGTATGCATCAATTTAAGCATTAGTGAATTAGAAAAAAATCTACATTAAATTCTACCCTTGCACCCAGTTCCTTTTTTAAGTACAAAGTCTTATACTGCATCATCAATCCACCCTAACAAAGATTCATATGTATCATTAACAGCCTAAATCGAAAGCATTCATGAGTGATGATTGTATGCAATTTGTGGCCGACACAAAAAAAATAAAATAAAATCTTTCTACAGGTAATTTTTATTGATGAAACCTTCCTTAGCTGAGTTTTATTTGTAGGATGTTAAGCTGGCTGGTAGATATATTTTTCTTTCCTTTTGTGTGTGTTGGTAATGTACTGTTTGAAAATAAATGGAACAATTGAGCACACTGAATTTTAATAATTTTCATTTTGAGTCTGTGAAGTCACAGTGCCTGTTTTAATTGTTCTCCATCCCTGGCTCCTGGCCAGAATCAGGGGTCAGGATGTTTTGTACAAATGTTTTGTACTTCCTCATTGTGTCCACAGGTGCACTGTTGCCTTCACTTGGCTGTGTACCAAGTGTCTGTGAAGATGCTGAAGCACAGGGCCAAAGAGGAGAGAAGAGGCTATGACCTTTATAGAAGGATGCAGCGGGACGGAGGGGGGACACTGTGCTCTCCGTACTCTGCTGACACATTTGACATCTCCTGAAGGCGTTGAAGTTCTGCTGAAAGAGCTGCTCCATACAGCTGTCTCAATTAATCGGATAGGTCTGTGTTGTATATTGTTTCAGTTTAATAGTGGCTGTGTAGATTGAATTGCTTTGTTTTCTCTAGGATACGAGACGCTATTCACTCAATCTTAAGTTGTAAACTGGAATATATGGAAGGTCTTATTATTTTTGTTAATCTGGGCATAATCTTTGTATTTAGTGCTTCTAGTTGATTTCCATTATCAAAATTACTTTAGTCTACGGTTTTGAAAAGCTGATTGGATTTGTCTGTGCCCAGATCTGATTTCAGTGTGCAGTGCATGCTTAATGTCCTTTTACTGAAGGGAAAATAAAAATGCAACCCATGTTTGATTTCCATTTTAATGAAGAGGAACACAGTTGACTGTTTCCAAGGAAACTTGGTTTTGGTTGTTTAGGACACACTGGGTGATGCAATGAAACTCGAATAAGAGAGGGCAGGTAAAATGTCACCATGATGCTATAACTTCATATCTTGATATTTAGAAGCAATCTATGCAGCAATAACAATGTAAGGTTGTTTTTTTTTTATGTGACTATGGCAAGAAAGTGATCTGGACCAAGTAATAAATATATTAATTTTTGTTTCAGAATGGAAAAAGAAGGAAAAGAGTAGTCTTCCAGGTGTAAAAATGCAAACAACAGAATCACCATCTGGTATGATGCACACTTTATTTGAAGCCAAGCACTGGAGATCAATTCTTCAGTGTTACTATTACTAGTGCAAAGTAGAGGAAGGGCAGCTGTCTCAGATCAGCACATAATCAAAATGAAACTATTGTTCTGCACAGACTGTGCTGCACTCATGAGTTGAGCACAAGCAATAAAACAATATTCTTTTACATTTTAAAAATGTAAAATAAAAAAATTACAGATTACACTCATAAATATCACAGAAACATGGGAAAATTTATCAGAACATAGGAAATGTTATGCTCTTGGCTAACACTTATTTTACTAACAAGGTTGATTTCAGGTATAAAAGAAACATGACAAACCTTTCTATGCAAACTAGATAAAACTCAAGCAGCAGTGTAAGAAAATAGATTAAGTTAAATCACAAAAATAACTGACAGCTATTAGCCCTCATTTTAAGAGTTGGTGTAGTCTTTAAATTACATCTTTAGCTCACAGTTTTTGTAAAACAATGCAACCCTGGGTCATCTTACCCCTTTGTTAATTTGCACCAAAGAGTTGCCTTTTTAAACTTACCCATGTCGTTCCATTTCATTTCTATTGGTAGGAGATATAGGTAATCGCAAAAATGTTTAAATCCTCTACATTTAAATATGAACCATTTACACTGATTGTAGTGCTGATTTCATTTTTCAAGCCTGTTGCATAATTTACGAAACACAAGAGACATCTGATCAAAATAAAATAACTGAACAAGTTGTGGGTAGATTTTAGTCTCAAAGCCACATTTTCTTACAGCATACCTACCGGAAGGTGGTTGGCAATTTAATTCAAAGGTTGGCAATGTAAGTATGGGATATTTACAAGACGGATATGAACAGAGGCAGGGGTTTCAGGTCATGTAGCAGACTTCTCTTTTTCATATTAGAAACATCCATGTATTAAAAAGTGAAAAACTACAGTAGTACAAAGTAGCGAAGAGGTGAAATGACCCAACACAAACAAACTCCACATTGTCAGCTTATAGCTTGATTAATGTAACAGTACCTTGCTCAGTTCACTTTCACAGTGAATTCTTGTAATTACCATTAGTTCAAAAAGACAAATGTTTAAACTTTTGATCTTGGCAGGTAAACAATGCATGTCAGGCTGTTACAGACAAACAAAATGCAACATAATGACGCGAGAATATAGGACCTTCTAGTTAAAAAGATAATCAATACATTTTATCTGAAAAAAATTAAAGAAAAATACTACACATACATAATGACAGTTCAGTTTAAATTACTATTAGCTGTGACATTGTTCAATGCCATACATGAAAAAACAGAGCCTTCTGGCCACCACTAATAAAAACAAAGTGAAATGTACCTGTGGCCAGTCTCAGGTATGTGAATACAATGACGGATGTAAACAACTTTTCCAAGTACTTTGTATGTTTTTGCCAAATACTGTAAGAATGAAGAGGTGATGTAGAATATACACACACCGAAAGTAATGAGATGTACATCATTTATCAGTAATGCTCAGGAGTCCCTCAGGTGAACAAAGTTAGAAGACTGGAATGTTGAGGCCGACGCAGGATTACAGGCAAGCCACTTATAATTAGAGCTCTTCAACCTAGCAAGGAAAAGTTTCCTCAACTGTCCCTGATCAAACACTGAAGCCCAATGTAACTATTAGATAGAAATAAAAAAGAAAAATACCAGAAGCAGAACGACTTTTGAATTATTTTGTTCAACAAACATTCGTTGCCTGGTCAACTGTCACATAAAAAACTACCAGATACAACTGAGACATAAATTCTCAATTACACCCAGCCTCAACGTAGTGCAGAGGCAAACAAAAAAGACTACCGCGTAACTAATGCTCACGGGCAAAACCGTAAACCTGATGATCAACATTCCCTTTCTACTGAATGTACCTTGTAGCCCTTTTTTTTTTTTTTTAGAGTACTAACGTTTGTAGTTTATTGTACCACAAATTGAAGCTCAGTCAGCATTTGTGTAAACTGTAGCAGTCAAATGGTCTCTGTGTAGCGCATACTTTTGCTTATAACTCAACAGTTTAATATTATAACTAGTACCATAGTTAATACTTTCTAGTATATCACCATTAGGCATGGGCTGATATGAAATTTTGTCTGTAGTCTCCAGTAGAAATAACAGCTTGCCTCTGTTCACACAAAGATTTGATCATGTGTTGCATATTTTAGTTGCAACATTTCACCAGTAAGCTTCTAGCTTCCAAATGCAGCATTAAAACACCCAAGTAAGGGCGAAGGATGGCGTCCTTTCACCTTTTAGGCCGGATTGGTCTTTGAGTATGAAAAAATAAAGCCTAATTTCTTTGAGCAAGCTGACCAGCAGTGCACATTTATATACATGGAGGAGGGGCAGGGCTTCATTGTTTAAAGTCAAAGAAAATTCTAGCAACATCGTCATTTTATCATAGTATAAGAATTTTAGACCTTAGAAATTGTATGACCAAAGATATTAGTTTTAAAGATATAACTTTTTTAAAAACTTGATATACCTTCATACTGGCACAAACCTAATCAATACAAGTAGCTTAGATAGTCAAGGGACTCTATGTAGTTTGAGATTTTCATAGTTTGCTTATGCAAACCAAAATGAATAACATGACATAATGGCTCTTTACACATATTATCAGATAATTCTTAAAACAATCATTTTAAAACAGCAGCACTTTAATAAAGGTGACGGTCAGCTGGAAATATTTTCAAACTGCTAAATTTGTCTACTTTTAGTCAGCCGGCCAAAAGTAAGAAAAAAAAAAAAGTGGAGGAGGGGCAACTGCTTTACCAACACAGGCAGAAAACTCCAGGACTTTCTCTTGTATCGCCTTAAAAATAATTTTAAACCAGATGAGTGTTGCGATGGAGGGTTTTCATGGTTATTGAAATCATTACTTTCATTTTAATCTTCATATCAATAACCCACGCCTAATCAGTTTGAGATCTGAAAACATACCAACTCCATATTTCTGTGTATTTATGAGAAAACTGACACACTTTGTCTTCCAATATATGAGATAAAAGACAATGCTTCATTCCATTATTTGATACGACCCTCGCATATAAACAGAGAAGGATGTAATATCTTGTGAGATAGCACTGAAAGCAGAAAAGATGAGCGCGCCTGTCACAGAATGCCTGTACCTTCATAAAGAGCAACAATTCAGCTCACAAGACAGCAGCTGAAATCCCCGACACCAGCTTCCTCACACAAGCTGCATCTCCTGCATAGTACCCTTACTGGATGCTGTACCTTAAACCTACAGTACACCTGTTATCAGAACAGGCCAGTTTCAGCGAGAAAATATTAGTACCCCCTGCACTATCAGCAGCATGAGCCACGAGAGGTTTTACGGTTGCCATGAAGATCAATAGTGCTGCCGAGTAGTGCATGACCGATCTGGTCCTCAGCGGCTAGAACCACCCGGACAGCTGCTTCAAACGCAGCTGTGACATTAGTGTCGTCTTTAGCGCTGGTCTCAAAGTAAGGGCAGCAGCCGTTCTCCTCACACCAGGCCCGTGCTTCGTCCTCCCCAACCTCCCTCTGCTCCATGTCGATCTTGTTGCCCAGCACCACAAAAGGGAAGCTCTCAGGCTCTTTAACGTCAGAGTAGAACATAAACTCCTTCTTCCAGCAGCTGAGATTTAGGAAGCTCTGCAAGTCATTGACAGCGAAAGTGAGCAGGCAGCAGTCTGCGCCCCGGTAGAATGGGGTGCGAAGTGACTTGAAGCGCTCCTGACCTGCCGTGTCCCAGATCTGAAGGGTGACTGGGCGCCCGTCCACCTCCAAGTCTCGGTTAAGGAACTCTACGCCAATGGTGTGAAATGACTGAGAGTCAAAGCGGTCTGTGACGTAGCGGTTCATCAAAGAGGACTTCCCGACTCCACCATCTCCCAGCAGGATCACTTTCAGAAGCACGTTGTTCCTACTCATCGTGTTTCCCCCACCCAGTTAGGCCTCTCTGGTGGGTTTCAGGCCACTGCAATGGGTGGAAGATCAGTGTCAACTTAACCAAGAGAGAGAAAGAAGAGCAAGAAGCAATAAACAATCAAGGAATACATTCAAATTAATTGAGAAGCTACAAAAAGCCCTACACCGTCACAAATAAATGAATTTTGTGCGATTTAAGATGCCAGCAAATGTGCGTTATAAAACCTTACCGTCCTTACAAATCATTAAATACGCATGCACAGCTAAAGTGCATGGATCAGATTACAGCTACACAGACATCGGCTTGAGACTGTTATGCTTTCATGTGCTCAGATCCTTAAACACCTGCTGTTTCCATGTCAATGGAAAGTAGTAGAACCAGTGCTGTCATTGGATTCATTAAGTATTTCCTTATCTTGTAAATAAACTAAATGGGAACGACCTTTCCCAAGAGTCACATCTACTATGACACACAGCAACAAAAGAAAATACATAGGTATTTTAATTTGCTTGAAAATCTAACAGTCACAGCAATTACCTTTTAATATGGTTTAAAAGAAAATGATATTTCCTTTGCACTCATGACTAAAGTTAATCTTATTTTTGATCATTTCCAAATTATGCTCTTCTCAGTTGACATTCACAACATGCTTAATATCAGGTCTCTTTTGTGTTTGTAAATACATAGTAAAGGGTTCAACGGTAATAAGGACTTCTTTTTATTTGTTCTTGTCATCCTGGAAAAAGCGCTTTATACATAAAATGTGTCAGGATTGGTGGTCTGCTTTTGATTTTTCATACTCATATTCTGTTTTATAGGGGTTTTTTTATAACTGTAACACTATAAAAAGAAAACTGAAAGAAAACTTTAGGGCTTCTAGAGCTTGGGTTTGAGACTAAGCACACCTGCATGAAACTGTCTGGGGAATGAAACCAATATGACAGTAATGGTTAACCAGTTTCACAAGCAAAGCGACAGGGGTGAAGCACCGAGATGTCTCCAGCCTAGTTTTTCATTACTTTAAGCACAAACATCATAGAATGAACATTATTAAGGAGATGAACAAGAACATATAAACACCCTGTTGGAGAGAGGAAAAAAAATAAGCAGCTGCATCACATCCACAGAAGCGAGAATCCGAGTGATGACAGCGTGCTTTCAAAACAAACATCAAGTTTGACATGTTCAAGCTTGTCCGCTTTAACTGAAGGCAACAACAACAAAAAAGACAACTCTTACTGAACTCACTTGTTCAGAAAGCAGAAGTTAATAAGGAACCGAAACGAGCAGCTGACACTAAAATCCTACTCAGCCTCCTGACAACGAAACGAAGAGCAGCGGTTCAGAAGCTAAGCGGCTAGTCTGACAGCTTGTTGACATTCTGCTGCTGGTCAAGCTAACCGTTAGCCTCACTGTGTAACGAACTAGTTACAACTATATGGAAGAAAGAAAGAAAAAAAAAACTTCATGCTGAACACAAATAAAATGTACCCCTTCTTTGATTCGTTTCCCTAGATGAATGCGCCAACCACACGTACAATTTAACACTCACCTTATTTTTGATGAATAACACTGCGAGGTCTGCCCGGTTCCCCTGCATCTGACCGAGACGTGTCGTGACGTGCCCAGTGGCGCTAAAGAGCCGCGGGAACCTGGGTCCTAGAGCCCGCAAAGGCACCGGAAAAAATGTTTGCTTATTTATTTTCTCAAGCAATATGTTTTGTGTAGAATATAATATAATATAATATAATATAATATAATATAATATAATATAATATAATATAATATAATATAAAGTTAACCATTTGGCTCTATCAACTTTAAATGTATAT
>CAEFZX010021838.1:0-12668 GCA_903066825.1 Alfaro cultratus
ACTGCACCATTGATTTGTGCCCTGTCAAGTGATTGTTTAACCTTTTCAAGCAGCAGATTTATAGCGGTCTCTGTGGAATGTTTATTTCTGTATTACCTAAGCATTAGCGGCTGAGACAATTAGTATATTTAATAACCCAAATAAGCTGGAAATTCAGTTAACCCAGCATTCACAGGCAGAATTAAATTCGGATGGGTTGAGTGAAGGTAACTTCCCAAAGAGCACCAACTGTCAGGAAGAAATGCCTGCCATTATTATATGAGCTAGGCCCATGCTTCCTAATTAAGCAAGCAAGACAAATACTTTACCCAGGAAAATGACTGCTCTCCCTGCTGTAATCACAATTACAATACCTGCATTATAACAACATTCTAGTCTTAACATCTGATACATTTCCATAAGTAAATTGGAGTTCTGCCCTAATTCATGTAATCACAAGTTTCTAACTCTGCTTAGAAAACATTCGAGTCTCTGTCCTCAGTGAGCCATGTCTATTTCTGTCATGAATAGGTTTTGTTGGTGGTGAGGATTTAGAAGCGGTCAGAACCAGGGCTGAGTACCTTAGAGAGTTTTATGATGTTCCAGAAGTTCACAAAAATCAGGAAGCAGACGAGAGCAACGACAAAACAAACTGGGGTAGGCACAGGGGCAAGGCTCATGCAACATGACAGGAACCACAATGACAGGAAAGACACGGCCACGACAAGGATCCGACGGTGAACAAGAGACACAGATGGGTTTAAATACACAGGGACTAATCACAGAAGCAAGAGACAGCTGGGGACAATCAGAGGGTAGACATGACAACACAGGAACTAAACTAACTAGAAAACACATACAAAACTCAAATCCCCACAATTTCAAGCTAAAGTTTATGTTTATTCTATTCATACAATATATTGATTCATATATTTTTAGGATATATATTAGTAAATGAACAAACAGAAAAAGTGTTAATAGTGGGATGGATGGTAGTCTGATTATAGAAGTTCTGTGGGTTGCCTGAGAACAAAGACTGAATTTTTACAATAACATAGGCTATGTCAGAGATGTTTACAAGTCATTGGTGAACACACTTGTCTGCTGTGTCTGGGACACATATAAACAGATGGGTATAAGATGACTCACATTATGATGTACATAAAAGCAAAAACATATTGAAAAATATTTTTATAGGTTAATGAGTACAGACAGTCTCATCAGCAGGAATTTATCAATCAGTCAATCAAGTTTATTTGTATTGCACATTTCAGCAACAAGATAGTTAAAAGAATTTACATCATTAAAACACACACAAAAAAGTACAAAGTTATAGAAGAATTGTTAAGTGCCATCGTTACACATCAAGATGTTGATGTCCAACAACTTTCCCCTCCCTCTCCTCAGAGTCCTTCATCTTACATTCACACCTCCTTCCCTCCTCTTCTACTGAGTGGCCATCCCACCCCCCGTCAGCCGGCCACCTCTACCTCTACAGGAAACATCACCGCCGAAGATGTTAGAAGACAGTTGGTGAGACTCCATCCTTGCAAGGCTGTAGGCACTGGCGGTGTCAGCCCAAGGGTGCTCAAAGCTTATGCTATCCAGCTCTGTGGAGTCCTCCAAAATGTCTTCAACATGAGCCTGTGCCTACAGAGGGACCCTATGACGTGGAAAACATCCTGCATTGTTCTGGTACCAAAGACACAACGTCCCTGTGACTCCAAGGATTACAGACCTGTGGCACTGACCACCCACATCATAAAATTCCTGGAGAGACTCATCCTGAAGCAGCTCCACACTCTGGTTCAGCCACACTTGGACCCCTTACAGTTTGCCTACCAGCCCAAACTGGGAGTTGAGGATGCCATCATCTTCCTGCTGAACTGCGCATACACTCACTCAAAGATGGCGAGCACTGTGAGAATTATGTTTTTTGACTTCTTGAGTGCATTCAACACCATCCGTCCAGCTCTACTGGCTGAAAAACTGACTGCGATGCAGGTGGATCCCCTCTTGTGTCCTGGGTTGTGGACTACCTAACTGGCAGACCACAGTTCTTGCGCCTGCGACACTGTGTGTCAGACAGTGTTGTCAGCAACACAGGAGCTCCACAAGGGACTGTCCTCTCGCCTTTCCTCTTCACACTCTGTACATCCGACTTCAGCTATTGCACTGAGACCTGTCATCTCCAGACATTTTCAGATGACTCAGCTGTGGTTGGTTGTATCAGTGAGGGTGATGAGGTTGAATACAGGGCTGCTGTGAGCAATTTTGTCACATGGTGTGGGCTGAACCACATGCAGCTCAATGTTACAAAGACCAGGACTGGGTTTCCAGTTGGAGAAATGACGGATGTGTTACAGCCCGAGCTGGTTGATTACTCCTTGGTACTGAGGTGAATAAAGGTGGTGATGTCTGATGTTTTATCTTTGGTGCAGAAGGTGTAGATGAAGGGACGTCTCGGCTCAGAGTTGAGGATGCCGTCTAGGTGGGGTGTCCATTCTGTTAGTTGTCTAGTAGGACACCAAGGCAGTTCTAGGGGAGTGAGCTGCTTGCTGAGGTGCTCAGAAGTTGTTTGTTGTTATGAGACATTGGCAGAGTCGGTTCATTTTCCAAACTTGCATTGACTTCAAAAGTTACCTTCAGTCAAGAAACTCTCAATTCTATCGATTGAATTCTCTGTATAATACTGCTGATGACCAGAGGCATCTTGCTCTTGCTCAGAAAAAATAACAAATAAAAGATAAAATTTCTGGTGTCCGTAGATCTTAAGTTTTTCAGTTATGAGAGTAGACAATCCAAGAGTAAAAATTATAATAACTATTATTAAGTAACTAACAGTTTGTCCTGGGAGAGAGTGGGACTAGTTGTTCCTCTTACTCTAGATGTTCTCAAGACTCAGCTTTTATTTTGAATGTCCACTTCTGCTTATCGGCGAGTGAATTCGCATATTAGCTAAATATTTAGAGTGAAGCTAAATTAGCTTGCTCACTAAACATTTAGTTGGAGACATTTGGCTCCAACTTTAGTATTTATTGAGCAAATAAAATATTTGCTAACTAACATCAAATATTAGTTAGCAAAACTATTAAATTAACCCTGTTATTTTTTATATAGTCATACACATGTGATGCATGGCTATAGAAAAGCAGAAACATAGGCATATTTAGAAAACTAAATATTTAGCAAGTTAAATGTTTAGCTTACTAAACATTTAGTGATATTTAGTTTCAAGGTAAATATTTAGATGGCAAACAAAATATTTAGTTTACTAATTAAATATTTAGTTGAAACCAACAACTACAAATGAATGAATAACGTGGTCAAAATCTGACTGAAAAATGAATCCCCAGTTTTCTTTCTTTTATGACAGGCTTAAGAACCCAAATTACTGTTATATTGTTTCAAATATTATTGCTATCCTTGGCATCATGGGTAATACTGCTGCCTCACTCTGTGGCCATAGGCTCAAAGATGGTGGGGTCTGCTGGCCAGAATCGGGAAGCTATTATGTTTAAGACCTCCTCTGTTGCTTAGCAACCATAGTGTATATTGAAAACAACAATTGTCTAACACAGACTTTATGGTGAGAGTCAGGGCAGGGAAGGGCACACATAGCAACTACAGTTAACACTCCCAACACACACACCCTGACCCTTTAACCTGAATTCTATTTCATGGCACACGGTCAGTATTCAGATGGATTAGATTGGCCCTGTGTTTGTGTGGAAACAGACTGGAGGGAACAGTAGGAAGCGGGTGTTACATACGTTTGCAGACAAAACACTTTATGTGAAAGTGTTTGTTCTGAACACGGAGAGCCTCCCCCTTACAGGGATTCCCACAGTTGTGACAAGCGACGGCACCACCTCCTTCCTGTTTCATCTTCTGCTTCTGTTGCTCCAGAGTGCTGTGTACAGCCTGCTGTTGAAACACTGCACCAGACACAGAACACAGGAATAGTTACACACACTTCATGCTGTAAGGTTTATATAGCAGCAATAGATATAACAATCATGACAGTGAATAAATAACGACGTATGGTTTGAGCACCATGAGAGAGGAAAAACGGGGTACTGAATATTAAATTATATCGTATTGTAAAACACATTTCTAATTAAGTATGATGATTCAACAACCATCTGCCAAGTGAAGATTCTGTACACTGCTCTTATTTTCAATTATCATCCCATTTTCGTCCACAGTTTGCACAACGCTGTATATTTGCCTCGTTATTCTCCATAAATACCAATGGTATGGTCAACAGTCCAGTATGACAAGCAGAAATATTCATGACAAATATGTCATACTCAAACACAGAGTGATGCATCATTGTGAGATAGAAAGAAATAGTTTTCTGCAGGCCCAGCTAGAGAGTCTTTGGGGTTTAAACATGCTGGACATTTAACAAACCTAGCTCTGCTTCAAACTTCTCCACAACTTTCTCCCAGACCTGCCTGGCTGATGGTTCCCTGTTCTCCAAGATGCTGTTTGTTCCCCAGTGTTTTCTAACAAACCTCTGAGGCCATTATCAGAACACCAAACTGGATTTAGCAACTGAAGTTATGTTCTGATTATAAAAAGCCTTTATAGCAGTATATTCTGGACTAATTCATTAATCAGACCTATTTTATGTCATGGTTTGTTGCCAGTATGCATATCATCTTTCAGCCACTGGGCTGGTAGTCCAGGCCAAAAGGCAATCTTGATGCCATTGTCCCGCAAGATTGCCACAAGGCATGCTGCCATCTGAGCAATCCAATACTACATGTCAGCATTACATACAGTATAGTAGCACCACCAGAAGCCGCTGAAGCACCACACTGGCCACATAGGCTTACCACCTGGAAATGTATGCAACACACCTGGTATTTTCAGAGGTAGGCGAACATAACATGCCCATACCACTGCTTGGGGGCATCTCATCATGACATGTCATACATTTATACCACAGGCCACTGCTCAGTGCAAGGCTCAGATATCTATATGTCAAATGCCTTTTCAGGAGGCCATACTCCTAAGCCTACTAAAAATAGCTCCCTTAACTCATAGGCATTCCATGGTGCTTGGCAGCATTCTAGTGGATGGGCATCAAGACGATGACATTACCACAGAATCAGAACTTTAGGATGCTCAAACTTTGAACTTGGTCTTTCACTTTCTTAAACCTAGGCAAGTTTTGATGTTACCGTGAAGATAAAAATTACCAACATTCACCTGGATAAGGTTCAGGATATAAAGACTTACTTTTCTGGACTGGACAGTTGAGAGAGCACGTTTGCCTTTGCTGTGATGGTGAAAATTTCCGACGGCATATTAGGGCCATTGCCGATAGAAAAAAAAGGAGGAGTACAATAGAAAAAACTCTGAAATTTTGGGGTTAATAAAGAAAACATGAGAACATTTCTGAGCTCCAAAAGTTAAAAAGTTGTGAGGAAAAAAGTCTGAACTTTTTTTATTTCAAGCAAATTTTTGACTTTTTCTATCAACACTGGCTCTACTACACCGTCGTAGAAATTGTAACTGGTGTTGCAGTTGAATGCTTTAGATTTTGCTGACATAGTTGTTGCCAGAAATGATGCTAAAACATTGTTGCATGTTACACCTTTTAACATTAAGCAAATCTAGTCAGAAGAGTTGATCGTGGCTTAATTTCTGGGATATCGTTTACTATCAGATACTTCAAGCAACCCGTTCTCTTCCTTTCCCAGATTTACATTATCAACCATGCCAACTACTATCTCTTCAAACAATGCAGAACACTGACCTTTTCCATATCTGTTAATATGTTAAAGGTTAAGCTGGAAGAATGGCACAAGCAAAGGCTGCCTAAATTTCATAGCATAATGTGACTTTATTAATTTATTGTCATGTAAAGCAGCCTTACTCATTGTTGAATGGCTCCCCTACAAACCCTTCACCATAATGCAGCATAATAATACTCAATAAACAAAGTGACATTGCTTGAATTTTCTGACATCATGTTTGATGTCAGAAAACTGTCATGTGGTGGAGTGGTGGGGTGGTGAGGCAGACGCTTGAGACCCAGGTAGGATGAATGTAGAAGAATATTTAATGACGACAAACCAGGAGATAAACCGTCCACAACCGGGGCAGCACTGTTGAGTGGGAAACAGGAGGCTCACTACAGGTAGCACTTGGCACACGAATGGACATAAGTAAAAACTGGTGACATCAGACGACTGACAACTGACAGTAATAGACAAGGACCCGACAGAGACGAAGAGACACAGGTGACATTAAATACACAAGAGGTAATCAGGGAACAATACACACCTGGGAGTAATCAAGCGGATACAGGACAACACGGAGAGCACAGAGACTCGAAATAAATACACAGAAAAACATAGATCATGACAGTACCCCCCCTTAACAGGCGGCTCCAAGACGCCCAAAAACAGTCCAACAGAAAAAAACACAAGGGTGGGCGGAGGGGTGCTGGACGGATGGGTGCTGGACGGAGGGCCAGAGTCCGAAATATAACAAAAAACAACCCACACTGTGTGGGCGGAAACAACGGAGGCAGGAACCACTGGGAGAGTCCGGGGGCCGTCCTCGGCGCAGGAGGCGGGGACCACAGGGAGAGTCCGGAGCCGTCCTTGGCGCAGGAGGCGGCGACGAAGAGTCCCGGGGGCCGCCCGGAAGTGGCGACGAAGAGTCGACGAAGAGTCCCGGGGGTCCCACGAGGGATCCCGGGAGGAGCACAGAGAGGCGGGGTCTCGAGAGGAGCACAGAGAGGCGGGGTCTCGGGAGGAGCACAGAGAGGCGGGGTCTCGGGAGGAGCACAGAGAGGCGGGGTCTCGGGAGGAGCACTAAGGACACTAGGGGGCGACAAAGGAACACTAGGGAGAGGCTCTGGGGACACACTGGGAGAACTAGGACATTCGGAGGGAACTCTAGGAGGACCAGGGAGCTTGGAGGAGACACTAGGGGACTCAGGGGAGACACTAGGGGACTCGGGGAGACACTAGGGGACTCGGGGGAGACACTAGGGGACTCGGGGAGACACTAGGGGACTCGGGGGAGACACTAGGGGACTCGGGGGAGACACTAGGGGACTCGGGGGAGACACTGGAAGCACTAGGAAGCTCGGAAGGGGCACTAGGAAGCTCGGAAGGGGCACTAGGAAGCTCGGAAGGGGCACTAGGAAGCTCGGAAGGGGCACTAGGAAGCNCAACGAGGGAGGAGACAACCCACTGACTGGGGCAGATAACCCACTGACTGGGGCAGATAACCCACTGACTGGGGCAGATAACCCACTGACTGGGGCAGATAACCCACTGACTGGGGCAGGAAAAGTCACTAACCGCGCTGCCTGACGGCCTGGAGCCAGACGGCCGCCTGGAACCCCATCACCATGGGGATGGTGGCTGGAGCGGTCTCTGGAGCGGCAGCGGCGAGCGGAGCTTGATCCGCCGGAGCGGTCGCTGAAGCGGCGGCGGCGGCTGGTGCGGACTCGGGAGCGGCGGACGACGTGGGCTCGGGTGCGCCGGCTGCTACGCCAACTGTTGCGGGCTCGGGTGCGCCGGCAGGAACACCGGCTGTTGCGGGCTCGGGAGCGCCGGCAGGAACGCCGGCTGTTGCGGGCTCGGGAGCGCCGGCAGACGCTGGAGCAGGAGCTAGGACCAGAGGCGGCACCGGCCTCGGAGGAGCTGGAGGCCCGGACGCCGGAGGGGTCTCAGGAAACGGAGGAACGGGGACTGGAGGTGGTGGTCCCGGAGACACACGGGCTGGGCTGGCGGAGCGAAAGTCCAGCTTGGGAGGCAGAGGGTTGCCTCTCAGCACGGCACTGGCTGTCTGGAATTGCCACTCTGCCTCCAGTTGTAGTTCCGCCAGCCCCCAATGCGGAAGTCGCGGGATCCACTCGTCCAGCACAAGGAGCGTGCGTGTGGCTACAGCCAGGCGCTGACGGGCGGAATAGGGCTGAGCCACCGCCTCCAAATAGTCCTCCATGGTGTCGAGTAACACCGCTGGGTCCATGATGGTTGGCGTGCCTCACCGTTTGGTTTGGTCGGGTCCTTCTGTCATGTGGTGGAGTGGTGGGGTGGTGAGGCAGACGCTTGAGACCCAGGTAGGATGAATGTAAAAGAATATTTAATGACGACAAACCAGGAGATAAACCGTCCACAACCGGGGCAGCACTGTTGAGCGGGAAACAGGAGGCTCACTACAGGTAGCACTCGGCACACGAATGGACATAAGTAAAAACTGGTGACATCAGACGACTGACAACTGACAGTAATAGACAAGGACCCGACAGAGACGAAGAGACACAGGTGACATTAAATACACAAGAGGTAATCAGGGAACGAGACACACCTGGGAGTAATCAAGGAGAGACAGGACAACACGGAGAGCACAGAGACACAGAAACTCGAAATACACAGAAAAACATAGATCATGACAAAAACATGATGTCAGTTGTTAACTTAAGCCGATTAAGTTAACAACTTAACTTAATCGGCTTTAATGGAGATACTTTAACACAAGACAACTTGAATCTTCTCAAAGTATTTGGTCCAACTTATATTAGCAATGTTATTTAGATTTTCAGGAAATTACAATGTTTTTGTCCCATTTTATGTTAAGGGTCCAAAGATATTTTAAGTTCTTTGTAGTAAAAACTACAGAAAACTACAGGACAGGAAGTGAACATGCTTTCAGAACAGTGTAGAGCTCCAAAAGTTCAATTAAAAATTAAATACTAAAATATTTATGATGTGATTCCTTAAGGATCTTATCCTCAAAACCATGATTGTAAGGATAATACAACATAACTAAGACTAGCTAAAAGTTGTTTTTAGAATAGGTAAGGGTCAGCACTTAGACAGACCAGTAAATCAAGAGCTTTGCTTTTTGCATCACTGCAGCTCATCCAAGTGAATTGTGACTTCTTTGATTGCCCAAACTGTGCATTTAATAAGACACCAATATCTTTACGGTTGTAAAATGTGAAACATTTTAAAACATATGAACACACCAGTGAAACACTATGTCTTTAGCCACCACACATAACAGGTCAGAATTAGCAGGAATGAAAGAGTTGAAGCAAAATGGTGAAAGAGTTTGTAGCTAAGTTTATTTTGCAGGTCGTGTGTTTCAGCCCATAGCGAAACCACATGTCTTATGAATAGAGGCTCTCTGTGGAAACCATTATCAGCTGTTTGACGGACTCAGGCCAAGAGGCTTCTGCACCTCTGAGGGAGACAGGACAGTAAGCAGTGGAGGTGGGATCAAGTCATTGTATTGCAACTTACAAGTAAGTCTCAAGCTTCTCCACCAATGTCTTGCATCCAGTCCCAAGTTGAGTTGATGTCCAATCTCAACTTTTTATTACTTTGATTAATAAAAAATTAAGATTTTTAGTCAAGCCTAAAATATGATTTAGTTTGCCAAAACAACCAGCAACAGGAAGTACATTTCAAAATGAAATGAAAATCAGAGCTTATGTTGCTTCTTACAGTAAATATTAAACTAAATTTGGACAGTAATGAACAAACTAATTAATGCATCATAATAAAAACATCAGATTATATAAAAAAACATGTTTATACAATTTTATACAAATTATATTTGTTGTCAAATTCATTTTATAAGACATTATAATGATGCTGTTATCTAGCAGCTTTGACACACTGACTTTCAGTTCAAGGTCAAAGCTCAGAGATTTTCCAGGTGCATATAGTAATCAGACGAAATAATTCAATGCAGAAAGGAAAACAGTGGGATGTTTACGATAAGCAGGTTGCAATACTAACCATCTGATTTAAAAGTTAATCTGAAATCTTTCATCAGTTCTCAGTGGACTTAGAACCTATGACTTCCCAGGCTTCATCATTAAATTTGCAAGCAAAAAAGGCCTGACTGTTAAGCTAACATTAGGATAACATTAAGATATTCTGACACTTCTAATACATTAGTCCCTTTGTTAGCTTTGATTAATCATTCTTTGTGCAAGTTTAAATTTTTAAAAAAAAGTTAAATGTTTTTGTCTCTGTACTTTAGTTTTCGGCCAACATGTATTATTAAGTTAAATGTATTATTTCTTTATCACCTTGTAGTCTTTGCAAGCAAATTTTAATGATACATAGTTTTTCTCTGTTGTGTTAGCTGTGGGGACAATAAAAATACACTTAAAAACTGGCTGAAAATTAATAAACCTGATTCAAGAATTTTATAAGAGACACAGTAAGTGTAAAGTAGAAGGGTTCAGGGTTCTCATAAACAGGCAATTTATCCATCCATCCATCCATCCATCCATCCATTTTCTTCCGCTTATCCGGGGTCGGGTCGCGGGGGTAGCAGTTTCAGAAGGGAGGCCCAGACTTCCCTCCCCAGCCACTTCTTCTAGCTCTTCCGGGGGAACCCCAAGGCGTTCCCAGGCCAGCCGAGAGACATAGTCCCTCCNCTGGGTCTTCCCCGGGGTCTCCTCCCGGTGGGACGTGCCCGGAACACCTCACCAGGGAGGCGTCCAGGAGGCATCCTGACCAGATGCCCGAGCCACCTCAACTGGCTCCTCTCGACGTGAAGTAGCAGCAGCTCTACTCTGAGTCCCTCCCGGATGACTGAGCTTCTCACCCTATCTCTAAGGGAGAGCCCAGCCACCCTACGGAGAAAACCCATTTAGGCCGCTTGTATCCGCGATCTCGTTCTTTCGGTCATGATCGGCTCTTGCCATAAACTTGTCTTCTTGTTTCCCTTATATGTTTTTATTTGTTTTTATGTCTATCTGGTCTGCGAAAAAGGGATAATCAAATTCTATACCCAGCAAAAAGGAGTCAACATGTTCTCTTCACAATGCTACTGGATTATGGTCGTGCTAGACCTCCTTCATCTCCAGGTAAACATGGACAGTTGGATAAAACTAGACCTTTCATGGGAGCAACTCAGATTTTTATTATACTTCTTTTGGCTGGTGACATTGAAGTAAATCCAGGGCCTTTGTTAATTGGCCCACAGTCAATGCCACATGTGCTACCTGAGCTACAGATACCTGGATTAGCCTCTGGGATGCTACCTCTGCTATTTGGATTATCATCATTGCCCCCTGGGCTTCCATTAAAGCTATCATGGTCTGTTCCTGGGCTCCAACTACTGCTTCCCAGGCTTTTTCCTGGGCTAACACCACGGCTCCCCGGGCCTTTCTTCTGGGCTAACGCTACTGCCCCTCGGGCATGTTCCTGGGCTAACACCATTGTTTCTCGGGCCTGTTCCTAGCCCAATATCACTGTTCCCCGGACCTGCTCCTGGGCTTCAACCACTGCTCCATGGGCCTGCTCCTGGGTTTCAACTACTGCTCCCCAGGCCTGCTCCTGAGCTAACACCGCCACTTCATGGGCCTGCTCTTGGGCTTCAACCATGGCTCCGCGGACCTGTTTCTGGGCTTCAACCACAACTATCTGGATTACCAACTCATTCAGTTGTACAACTAAATGAGCTACCACAACAGCCAACAACATCTGTTACAAATAACACACAGCTACCTGGGCCTCCACCTCTGCTACCTGGGCTTCCACCTCTGGTATCTGGGCCTTTACCTTTACTACCTGGGCCTCCGCCTCTGCTGCCTGGGCCTCCACCTCTGCTGCCTGGGCCTCCGCCTCTGCTGCCTGGGCCTCCACCTCTGCTGCCTGGACCTCCAGCTCTGCTGCCTGGGCTGGCATTGTCTGTTGGTGAGTGTGTGACTACGCCAACACTTACAACTCCTGTTGACTGTGGTGATGTTACTCAACAGACACATCCACATAAATACAGGAATCTACTTTTTAAACGGCATCGATCTACTAAAATATTCCGGACATTAAACCAGGCTAAGGTAGTTTGGGACCCAACATCAAAAGTAAAGGGACTATTTGGCGGTCACTTGAACATTCGCAGTATGAAGCCAAAATATGAACAGTTGGAACATCTGCTCTGCAACTCCAACATTGACTTCCTAGGACTTTCAGAGACATGGCTGTCCCATTCTTCCCCAGAGGCTGTAGTGAAGATGCCCGGTTACAACGTATTCAGGAAGGACAGAGAGAGTGGGAGGGGTGGGGGAGTATTAATATATGTTAGAAATACTCTTAAGTGCACAATGATTGAATGGCCGAGTGAAATAGTTTTAGAATGTGTTGGTATAGAGATATCACTTTCTGAAACAATGTCTTTTATTATAGTGTGTATGTATAGAAAGCCCACAGCAAAAAATTATTTTTATGATCAACTTAGAATTCTCCTTAATCACTGCGACAAATCTAAAGAAACTATTTTATTGGGTGATTTTAACATTAATTGGAATGCTAAGAAAGAACGAGCCAATCTTAAACAAATTACTGACTATTTTAACTTAACACAAACAATAAAAGAACCAACTAGAATAACAAATCACTCTGAAACTCTCATAGATCTCTTATTTACAAATCATGCTGAGAGGATTATTAAAATATACAATCTCATTACAGGTCTTTCAGATCATAATATTGTATTTTTCTCCCGCAAATTAAGTAAAAAACGAGTCAATACTGTTAATTTTAATAATCATCACAAATTTATCCCACAACATGTGCATCAAAATCTTAAAAATATCATAAACGAAGTAAAATGGTTCAAATTGTTTTCCGAAGATGACATTGAACTCAATTCTCAAACATTTCACTCAAAAATTACAGAAGTTATGGAAC